>OZ007501.1:113901797-114176852 GCA_963931805.1 Microdon myrmicae
GTTTTCAGCTACGTATGTATTATGTACCAAAGCAGTCCTGGAAGGGGGTATGGAATCCTGAGCCTGATTTGATGGTGTGTGTTGAGTGGAAGGGGAAGTGGATTGAGACGGTGACTGGCTAGCCACCGTTGAACGTGATTCATTAGCATGCATTTCGTTGTGATCAGTTGTGTGCAGCAATAAATGATGCTTCCTTTTGATTGTCCAACACGTGAACATGCTAGTGCAATTTCGCATGGTATGTGCATCTGATAGGCAGTTGAAACACAATTTGTTTTTCCGAACGACCTCTTGTCTTTTGTTCGGGTTCAATCCCTTGAACTTGTCACCATTTTTGATGAGATGCGACGCCTGGCACATGGGACATTTGCCAATAGTTGAATTGAATGCGCGAACTGTGCCTAATGTGTGCCTCTTTGGTCTTGGTTGCGATGACTCTGTTGCGGATGGGCCCATCACTCCCAAGGCTCTTCCATCATCAAGAAATCCTCCAACGCGTCATATGCCGGATAGTCTGCGTACGTCGCAATATGTGCTTCCCACAAACCATCTTAAGATTCAGATAAGGGTTGTTTCTTGTACTTTTCCCTTAATTATTTAGCGTTTATTGAAATTGCACTATTTTCATTATATATATTTAAGATTATAGTTGTAAAGGAATTGCTGTCCTAAATCACTAAAAAAAACTAGTTGCAAATTCTTAAATTGTAATTGTATTGGATGATCTACTTTAATAAAAATTGAATTGAATTGAATAGAAAAACTGACATGAACAGTTTGAGAGACAGGATCAATATCGAAATGTAGGTCTATGTCGCTTGCGATCGTAGTAAGTCTTTTATCCGGACAGGAAGCGTCGCATAAGCGACAAAGTGCTGTTACCGGTGTGTGGAAAGTAAATCATCATGGAAAATCACATTTCACCACCATCTGTTATAAATAGGTTGTCGGTTCACCTCAATGTTATAAAAATAATTGTCCCGTAGCTTTATTAACTTGATCAATGACGTCCTCTACTTACTTAACGTGGCTCTTTAGTTATATGATACTTGCTACTATTCGAAAAGTTATGTTTGCCTAATACATAGATCAGCAATTTCCATAGAATTGAACGTTTTGCGTTCAAGGACGCGCACAGCTGATAATTGTTACAAATGAGGGCGACTCCGACTTCAAATTTAATTTGATGGATGAAAAAGAAAAGATGGTTATCATATCAGTGATGTATTTGTTATTTGTCTTTTTTTATGTAACACCTTTTAATATGACAATTCAAGTGAAAAGTAAACGGACGAATTCGGGGTATAGTGTGTTGTTTGGGATCAGCTTGAGGTAGGGTTAATGTCGAGTGAATTGCCAGCGAAATGTGCAGCAAATAGATCCGTTTCCTCTACTGTGCTAGAATCTCATCGAATATCAGCGGCGGATTGGATGGGGGGATAGCGTTTTTGATATTTTTCACAAATGAGCCATAAAGGTCCATAACTTGGGTTAGAATGTAGTATTTGTATCTCATCTTTTGGTCATGGAAGATCTTTGTTTTAAATGTGCGTCATTTTTAGCCCTCTTGAGTTTTCTCTTATTTTCTTTTCTATTTGTGTTTTAAATAATATGAATCGACGAAGAACTAACTATCTAGAAAAGAGAAATCTTTGGGGACTCTGCAAGTGAAAATCATCAGAGTGCGTATACATCTGTGTAACAATGCTCATTAACTTTATCTGACTACTTACCTTCTTAACCCACTCTCGAATTCCGTTTTGCGACTCATGAATACAACTTCATCATCATCATCATCGGCACTAACCCCGGGATACGGTCTTGGCCTTGTTTAGCAAGTCCCGAGGCTTGTTAAATTTTCCATAATAATTTGTTTTTCCAGGCAAAGTTATTAGCCTTGCGCCGATTGAATACAACTTCAGTGCACAATTATTAAATTATAAACATAAATAAAACGCAAACAGATGTTATATAGCATTATATGAAATGTATTTATTTATAAAATAATTAACTTTGTGTATACACTTTTACAAAATATTCGTATTCACAATACAAAGCTGCAATTTAAAACTGATAGATTTAATGATACAGAAAACTTCTTTACTCCATTAAAATGGATTTGCTTTTTTTACATTAATTAAAAAAATTAATGTTAAATATGTGCATCCTTAAGATACTATTATTCAAGCAATAGCAATACGTTAATATATTGAAAATAGGACCGTTAAAATTATGAAGTTTAACGAATATGTATATTTCAATTACAATAACAACTTGGGCAAGAATTATTTAATTACGATGACAAATAAAACACACATAAATGTTATGAATTATATTTAATATATATTTAAAAAAAAATAATTCACTTTATATACATGTAGTTTTTAGTTATTAACAAAAGAAAAACTCAATTTTTTATATTAAAAGCAAATTGAAAGTCACTTCTGTTTGAATATACTGTAAATTAATTAACTTTGCTTAGCATGGTTGGATTTATTATGTAAATACATAATTGCATTAAATTTATTGATTTACGTGAATATAGGGATATAATTATACAAAATATTTGTTTATTAGCAAATACATCTGTTAAGGTACAAGATAAATATATTTTTGTATTACAAACACAAACTTATCCCCTCATTAAATAGGTTAAACAGATTGGTGTTCATAAAGATAGAGTAGATATAAAATGGAATAAGAGATAATATTTCCGACAAGTGCATAAAAATAGGGATTTGAGAAAACATTTATAAAGAATTTTTTAAAGGTAGATGTCTTAAAATGATGACTATTTAAATAATAACAATTAATACATTAATATAATGAAAGATATGCATTCCAAATTTTCCATGGCTTAACTACATGAACTTTAAATTTAATTATAACTATATGTTGGTGAATAAAAAATGTACTAAACATTCAAAATTTATTCAAAACAACTGATTAATTCAACAGGTTTGCATTCTCATAGCTATTTGTTATTATTCATGGATTTGAAAAACAATTATGTTAAATTGTGGTCGTAATACCATTTAACAATATATACATTTAAACTTTTTATTATTTAGGGTTATTACTGTGGGCATTATTTTTTAAATTAAAAACAACATACGTGAAAATTATTATCAATTTAATTTACACATTCGTTTATTTAATTTTGTATTATATAAAAAGTTCAGTTAGAATTAATTCCCTGAAGAAATACTTTTAAATGAAGATAAATCAAATAAGGTCATTTAATTTTAAGAGGAATTTTAAATTAAAATTTAGTTAAAACCATTTTTTTTTCTGACACCAAAACGATGTAAACAATAGCCTTACATTTTTAATATCAATGGAGGTGAAACAAATAAGTTCATATATTAAAAAGAAGTTTAACTTAATTAATTTAAGAAGTTTCACTTATTAATTTAATAAAATTTCTTTATTTTGGCAACAAAACGATTTAAACAATAGTCTTACAGTTTTAATGTCTATGAGGGTGAAAAAAAGTTTAAGTATTAAAAATATGTTGAAGTTAACATTTAATTAAAATCATGCCAACTAATTTCTTCTTTTTTTTTTTGACAAACGATATAAACAATAGTCTTACATTTTTAATGCCTATGGACGGAAAACAAATTAGTTCAATGTTAATGTTAAAAAAAAAAAAAAATATTAAAACCATAGTCGAAAATATTTTTTTTTATAACAAAACGATATTGAAAATAGTTTTACATTTTTGGTGTGTCTATGAAGGTAAAACAAATAAATTTAACTATTAAAAATAACTTAAAATTCAAATTTAATGAAAATCATAGTGCTTAATATATATATATATATATATATATATATATATATATATATATATATATATATATATATATATGTATACAATTTTTTCTTTTTTTTTTTTTACAACAAAACGATATAATCAAAAGTTTTACATTTTTACATGTTGGTGGAGGTAAAATAATTAAGTTCAAATGCTAAAAATATATTTAAATTAAAATTTAATGAAAATCATAGTGCTTAATCTATATATATATATATATATATATATATATATATATATATATATATATATATATATATTTATATATATTTATATATATATATATATATGTGTATATGTATATATATATATATATATATATATATATATTAGATATATATACATATATATATATATATTAGATATATATACATATATATAAATATATATATATGTATAGAATTTTTTTTTTTTTACAACAAAACGATATAATTAATCAATCGATATAATCATTTTTACATGTTGGTGGAGGTAAAATAATTAAGTTTAAATGCTAAAAATATATTTGAATTAAAATTTAATGAAAATCATACTGACAAATATTCATAATATAATATTTTTTTTTTTAAAGCGATTGAAGGTAACAAACGACATAAACAATATTTTTACATTTTGACGTGTACGTGTGTAGATATTTTGAAATATTTATTTTTTTAATTAATCATATGAAATTCTGAACTATACTAAGGGATCACTTGGCACCAAGAAGTAGATACGATAAAAATCATTTCAAAGTAAATTTTTAACCAATAATAAGATTTCAATAGTAGTGGGGGTAGCGACTCGATAACGCAACGATTATTTCAGATTATAATATAAGTAACGAAATTGGACGGCCCAATAAATATCTCAGGTATCCCTGAAAACAGACACTTAGGTTCGTTCCTATTTATACTAATTATTTACATCTCTTTTCATGTTTACGATAGCAGATTGTTTAGTACTATCATTCACTGCTTCATTCTGCTCTCTTTCAAATAGAACTTGACAATTTACACAGTTTGATGTTTTAAAAATTACTTGCCTTCCCGTTCCTATTTCGCACCTACTCAATCTGATTAAATCGTAAAATTTTCAATGATGGATAGTACTTCGTTCAGTTTTTTGCCACTAGGAACCAGAAATTTTATTAGCGTAGAATCATGAAGCTTACAGAAAGATTACAAGGGGTTATCGTTCAAAATGGAAAATATATCTTCAATTAAAGTTGACCAGTAGTGTGATAGTGTATATATTATAACCTAATAAATAGTAATATATAAAATAATATAAGAGTTGACCAGTAGTGTAATAGTGTAAACTACAAAAAAGATGTAAAAAACAAAAAAACCAGTAAAATAATAATAATGGACACTACGTCATACAACCAACAAAATATCCTGCTAAGTAGTATGAACAACGGCAACATTATGAGGTATGAACAGCTAGCAGCAGCATACCAACAACAGGTAGCTATGTGCCAATAACAACAAGCGATGATAAATGAAATGCTTCATAAAATCAACGCACTGGAAAACCGAATATAATCGCGGTATGTGCCATTACCCATTTGCCAACAGAATATCATACGGACGAAGAAGAGGTGGAAAGGCAAACCCCTGCAGTTTATAAGAAAAGATAAACTGATAACACTCATAAACAAAATACAATGCCGACTATAAACAATATGACGTCAGCTCGTGACTCAACGAATGAGGTCACCAAAGAAAGGAAAATTCCCCTGGCACCGCCAATCAATGTGAGGAACATAAAGGATTTTAATGCATTTAGAAATGCCATTTTGTCTGTAGTGAAAGACAAAATTCAATTCAAGGCATTAGCTTGTGGGGGTTCTTCTAACCTACCCAAAGAACCACCCATTTATCTTAAGCAACTCCCCATCCCTCACCTAGAGATTATTAGGTTACCTGCAATCGAGCAGCGTTGAGCTACCTGCCAACATCTTTAACCTGAAATATAAACCCACGGCAAGATCATCATCTTGCCATAGCATCAAACAAATCATATTATCCAAACCATTTCGGTTCATCTTTCACGAATCATTTAGGAACTGATCGGTTCCTCTGGTCGGCAACCATGTTAATCAAACATTCAGTAATCTCACTGCGTTGATTTTTCCCAACCATTCGTTGGGCCAAGGCCAAGCTGGGTAAGTTGTACGCTTGCACATCTGCAAGCCAAATTTACCATGATCGATCGCTCAAATCGATAACTGATCATCGAGTTTGTTACGGACCGACCTTGAGTCCAGGTCCCCCCAACATCCACTAATTCCCTTTCGTTAGTTTCCCCCCTTTACATCTAAAAGGAGCACAACTCGCCAAGTAGCTAATTTGCATAAACTACTTTGTGCAAATTCTACTTGGTAGAGAAAAAATAATAAAACGGCGTTGGCGCCAGATAAAAAAATAAAACGTCAATGGCAATAAACAAAAATTGACATTCGATGTTAAACTATCAACGAAAAAACATTACATTATATCAAAGAGCAAGTTCAGATATTAATAAACAAAGTCTCATTACGCACTCGAACAAACGACCATATTGGTGCATATCCAGGCAACGATATTGGGGAGTTCCAATTCCAGTATTTCACGAAAAACGCTCCACGGACGCTCAAGATAAAATCCCAAGTAAGTCCTTTCACACTTCTCTTAAATGAATTAAATATATAAAATATATTACAATTCAAATAATTAAAATAACGCATAACAAGTTGGACACGACCATAATTGTTGTCCAAACAATTATATCAACGGCCGTGCCCCACGATCCGTTTTTCTAAACCAAACAATCTCTAATTCTAGCCCTTGCCATCGCGAACAAATTTTCTGTTGACTTAACATCACAGAAAAATCCATTCCTGCCTTCGGCAATATCTTCTATCGCTTACAATGGCATGGCTTTAGCCGATCGGGTAAACAACCAATGTTCCCATGTTTCATTAGCTAATGCAAACAAATGCGCATTTTAGCGCTGGCCCTTCGAAATAGCGTTTCCGTATATACAATACACGGAAATCTATTTCTGCATCCGGCAATACCCTCTTTCGTTTACGATAGCAATGCCTGCAGCCTCTGTTGCTTGTTCATTTATTTGAACAGCTGCAGGATTGATGGCTCTCCCTCACATCTAACCACTGATTCATTATCGTTGTCCGCACTTTCAGTGTATGGACACCCAACCAGATCTGCACGATCACATGGAAGTACTTCCAACCAAACCGAACTGGTTTTTTATTGGTCACCGCCAGAAAGGAATAGCTGATTCGCTTTTCACCACAGCGGTGGGAATCCACACGACCAGGATTCAAATTTCAACTTTCTAAGGGTGCGCACGAGTAAATGTATGACTCATAAAACCTAGATAATAAGTAATCTAAACCTTACGAAAGGTATTTTCATAATATTCTCTCGATTACGAATACTGTTATCACCCAAACACAGAACAAGTATATATAGCCTAGAAAATAAGGAATCGGGGTTCATAGTCAACCATATGTTCATCGTAAACCCAATGCTGTCGGTATAGAAAATAAAGGAATATTTAATAAAAGTAAAAGAAAAAAAAATTTTTTTTTTATTTTCAAAACAAACCGCGAACATTACCTCACGCGTTGAGTACTTTCAGTCCATTTACGTAGTTTTCAAAGAAGTGTTAACAAAGAACCTTCAGTCCATGTATGTAATTTTCAAAGAAGTGTTAACAAAGAACCTTCAGCCAATTTATGTAATTTTCAAAGAAGTGTTAACAAAGAACCCTCAGTCCATCTATGTAATTTTTAAAGAAGTGTTAACAAAGAACCTTCAGTCAATTTATGTAATTTTCAAATAAGTGTCATCGAAGAACCCTCAGGATTTAGAATATCATACGGACGAAGAAGAGGTGGAAAGGCAAACCCCTGCAGTTTATAAGAAAAGATAAACTGATAACAGTCATAAACAAAATACAATGCCGACTATAAACAATATGACGTCAGATCGTGACTCAAGAAATGAGGTTACCAAAGAAAGGAAAATTCCCCTGGCACCACCAATCAATGTGAGGAACATAAAGGATTTTAATGCATTTAGAAATGCCATTTTGTCTGTAATAAAAGACAAAATTCAATTCAAAGCACTATTTAATAATGATTTAAAAATAACATGCGAAACTGAAAATGCATACCGAGCAGTTAAAGAGAAATTACAATCCCTTAAGACGGATGTAAGAACTCAATTTAGAATTTCACACCTACCAACTAAAAAGTGAGAAACTATTTAGATTCGTAATTATGGGACTTCCAAATTCAATGTCTATGAATATGATTGCAAATGAATTATGTTCACTAAATCATAAAGTGGTAAAGGTAACAAACATCAGAAAAAGCACCCCGTCGAATAATGGAGAAAATATGTTCAAAGACTTCCCATTGCTTTACGTTGATATAGTTCAAAAAGAGAATAACAAATCAGTTTATGAAATCCAAGAATTATGATGGTGCAAAGTATCGATTGAACCACCCAAAAAGGTTAGATCGGTACCTCAATGTAATAATTGCCAACAGCTCATACCAAACATTTTTGCAATTATAATTCATGATACGTTATGTGCTGGGTCTCACCACACAACCCAATGCTCAAAACAACGCCACAGCGTAGCAACATGTGTGCTTTGCCACGAGAAAGGCCATACAGCTATTCACAAGAGATGCTCAGTGTATCAACAAAAATTAAAAGCTCAACATCCAAAGAAAACTAGTCACTCAAAGACCGCAATCAAAAAATACAGAGCGAGCGGGACCAACCACAACTGGTACTAGCAACACACAAATGAACAATAAACCAAATGAGAAAGCAGATAATAAAAGGAGACAACAACCTGTCAATAACGAGCCTAACATTATGGATATGATGATGTAGCGATCCTAAATCGCTTCTCCTATCCAAATCCCCAATATTATCAAATAACCCCATCCAAATCCTAAATTCCCTACAACCTAACATTAAAATCCATATTGAGTCACATGAACAACGAATTTCACCAAAAGTTAGTTCGTCGTACATTGACTCAATTCCCAAAATCCTGACATCATGAAATGCTTAATTCAAAACGCATTTCATGATTCCCATTCCCAGAACCCATCCAACCAACCTTCTAACAAATTCCCAGAACACAACCCAAATTGAAACACGCAAAGTCTTATGTGTGCTTCTGGGAATTTTGACAAAAATTAGTTGACAATTCTCTACTAAGAAAATTATAAAAGGGCAGTGAATTTCAATTTCGAGATCAGTAGATCACCAGCGGCCGAACCCCTGGCCGCGCGCAATACAACTGAAACAAAGTTACAACAAATAAAGAATAAACACTTGTTAGCAAAAAGATTGCCTTTTCGTCTTTGGGGATGCTTGACCCATGATCCGGTTTTTCCAATTGTTTGAGATTGCGTTGTCTTCAATGTCTGGTTACAGTTCCTCAAGTTAGCTTGGCTTTGGGAGTTAAATAGTTTTTCCAGTGACGTCAAACGATACGAATTCATCCGACGCACCAAGTACATCGGAACATCCCGCAGCTGAATATCAGGGAACTTCCTATAAAGAGGCAAAGCACGTTAACGACGCCGCCGCCTCAGGACCTAACCACTTATCCTAGGGAAGCACGTTAACGACGCCGCCGCTTCAGGACCTAACAACTTATCCTAGGGAAGCACGTCAACGACGCCGCCGCCTCAGGACTCAACAATGAAGATGTTCAGTATATTCCAGGATAACATGAAAAACCCACCGACCAGCTAACATAATGGGTAGGTAAATTTAGAAATTTTCAAAAACCACCGACCAAGAAATCCAAGAAATAAACACAATGAGTAATCAGCTCTTAAGAATCGCCGATCCTCCTGTGCCGTCTTGTTCCAACAATCCGTTGGTCCAAGAAGACACGTCGGGCAACTAGTTTGCTTGCACATCTGCAAGCCAGATTTCCGATGATCGATCACCTATATCGATAACCGATCATCGAGTCGGACACGATCATGATTGTTACTCAAACAATCATGCCAATGATCAGTTTCCTTAACAACCCATATACCATTAGCTAAGATAAACAAACGCGTATCTTAGCGCATGACCCTCGAAATAGCGTTCTGTTGACATAATACTCAGAAACCTATTTCTGCGTCAACGAATCGCTAGTTCAATCATAGCAACCTTTTACGGCCGTTATATGAGCGACCATCTATTTGCACAGCTGACCTAGTCGAACTCAAATATCAGTCAGTTTTGCTGTCGCTTTTCCCTTATTCGACTTCAATCTGTACGTGATATACTGTCCTTCCCAAGTACAGGCTCTTTCCCTGTATGTGTGCAATCTCGAATAGAGATATCCGACGAAACAACCGGGGACGTTGCGCTTCGAGTTTGTTAATTTATCCCTCGCCGAGTATACACGCGTTCGAGGAGTCGGGTTTTGATATGCTACTGCATACACACCGTTTTTCAAAAATAAATCGCTGCGCGAGTCCACGAGAGTCCCCCCTTACGTCAAGTGAATTCTTTGCGAAATTTGTCTTTAGAAATCAAACCCAAAATTAAGTGCTAGGAAACGAAGTTAAGTGAAATAGAATATTAAAACAATCTTAAATAGAAAGGATAATTGACATCGATTTGCGAAATTTGTCTTTAGAAATCAAACCTAAAATTAAGTGCCATTAAACGTAGTTTAAGTGTAATAGTATATTAAAACAATATTAAATAAAAAGGATAATTATACGACAAAACAACCCAGTGTGTTTTAATTAATTACCTCTTGTGGATGGTTAGTGGCGGAGTTTGGCTGTTTCTGTTCGTGGTCTATTCCTCTCGGCGAACATTTCTTCTAGGCGGACAAAGTGGGAAGGACGTGAACCGAGCGTCCGTGGCCTGGTGCAATACTTCCTTACCCCCACAGACTCACCCATGTTATCACCAAAACTGAGTTAACATCACTCACGACTCGTAATGTATATCGATGAGTTCATAATGTATATTGATAAGATTATCCACATAAGCAAAAATACAGATATAAATAGAAATGTTGGAATCGAGGAGCGGTAGTAGCTTTTCCATACAAGTAATGTTAAGAGAAATAAAACGGCCATAGGCTAATAGAAGAAAAGTTTTTTTTTTTTACATTTAACAAATAACATTATATTAATTCGCGTCATTTGGTTAAGAGGAAGTACGGCGTTTGTGCTCGTTAAATACTACAAACTTAATAGCGTAAAATCTTCACATGCTTGGCAAAATATGTGAACGTTTAGTTTTTTTATAATTATGGTTACTGTCAACAAAAAATTGATAACAATGCTTAGTGCAGAATCCCTCCCTCAACAAAATAAGTAAATATATTTTTGTTTTGACTGCACTGGTAATGGCTGTGTCCGATGTAAAAATCGAAAAAGCTAATTCTTTGAAGCAGTAGGCATTTCTTTACACAAATATATTACATTCATTCAAGTATTGAAGCGTTACCAAGCCGTATTAGTAATGTTCTTCCTGAATATCGAAAACCAGGCAGTTGTAGGTTGTTGCATGATAATGCATCCGTGCATCCTGGGATAATTATCACAATTTTTTTTAACTGTTTGTATCAGGCCTCATTTGACCTGATATATATATATAGCCTATTAAGGCACCTAACCTTGAAGGCCCTACTGTACACTAGGGTGCAACACCCTTAGTGTGATAAGTTTTGGTCGATGTTCGGGCGCAACGCCACTAAACATCTAAAAAAGTGTATGTTTTGGAAATTCGGGCGCAACGCCACTGAATATTTCAAAGTAGAAACCTGCAAATCAATAGAAATGGGAACCACTCGATGTTACTGTCGGATGAATTCTAATTTTTTTTTTTTTTTTTTTTCAAAACTGTATTTATTAACCATAATTAAAATTCGTACATTTAAGTAATACAGTGGCCTAAAATTAATTTTGTAACAATTGCTTACATGTAATTATTATAATAATATATACATTTCCCAAACAATATTTTATGAGATATAAGATAGATGCGTGTTTATAAATTTAGTGGTATTATCTTCCTGGAAAAGGTCAGAAAACCAGGAATTTGTTTTTTCAACTTTACTTAATCTAAACTTAATCCTAATTATATAAATAACTTAACCTAATTTAGTCTGATTACAGTATGATTTTCATAAAGCCATAAACAAAGTTTTATAATTAATGGGATATATGTTATGAATTAAAGGATGTGGAATGAGGTCAGTTATGGGTTAGAGGTAGAGTATTTCTCTCCGGTTGTTCGTTGGAAAAGCGTAGGATGTTGGAAAATGGTTGGACGTTACAGTATTTGAACTGGTTAGGGGTAACTTCGGTGTTGTGGTATATGATCTCATTTGAATCATTTACCAGTCTGCCTGAGGCGAAGATAGCTCTGGTGTGGAGACAGTTGGGATAGTTAGTTCTGATATCTAGAGGGTTCTCTAAGAGCGAGGTTATTATGGGATTGGGATTATTTTGTAGGTTTTCGATAAATTTGATAGACAGTTCGAGGAATCGTCTATCGAGGCGCTCGATACCAGCGGTATTGTAGAGTTCGACGTTACTATAGTACTTATAGGAGTTAGGACGACGATGTAACCCAGAGACATACCTAAAGCATTTTCTTTCGAATACTCGTAATTTCTCCATTTGGGAGGGAGTGATATGGTACCACAATGGGCACGCGTACGTGAGTGTGGGCCTGATAATTTGTTTGTAAATGAGCAGTTTGACTTTGTGAGAGAGACTATTAGGTTTCCACATTACTCTTCTACAGAGATTAAGCTGAATTGTGGCTTTTTGAAGGGAATTTTTAATGTGGGAGGAAAAAGACAGGTAATTAGAAAAAGTGATTCCCAGATATTTTAGGGTTTTGGAGGGTTTTATCAGAGTGTTGTTCAGTTGAATCTTAATTTTGTTATGGCAGCGTCTAGTGTTGTTTGTACAGTGCTCGTTTTTGCCCTTGAACACTATGAGCTGCGTTTTATTTGGATTAAGGTGAATTTTCCACTCATTAAAGTATGTTGATAGGTTAGGGAGGAAGTTGTTAATGCGGTTTCTTGCAGCCTTAACAAATTTGCTGCTAGAGTAAATTAATGTATCATCAGCATAATTCAGCATCACAACATTAGGAGATACGGGTTGAGGAATATCTGAGGTATATAACAGATATAAAATTGGCCCTAAAATGGAGCCTTGGGGAACACCCGCGGTTATGGTGTGGGTTTCTGAGACAGAAGAATTTATTCTCACAACGAATTTTCTGGCAGAAAGATATGAGGCTAAGGGCTTTGTTGTGTGAGAGTTTAGATTAAATATGCAGTGCAGTTTGTACAGAAGTCCTGAGATCCAGACGCAATCAAACGCCTTAGAAATATCGAGAGATATACACACAGTAGGGCTTTGGTTTTGGAGACCAGTTGTAACATCGTGTGTGAGTTTTAGTAGAGCATGACATGTGGATTGTCGCTTACGAAATCCGAACTGACAGTTAGGGATGAGGGCATTCTCATTGGCAAATGAGAGAAGATTTTGGTAGATCTTGCGTTCCAGTATCTTACTTAGTGTACTTAATAGGGATATTGGACGATAATTGCAAGGGCTATTACTACTACCGGGCTTCTTAATAGGAATTACTACCGCAGTTTTCCAGTTCTCTGGGAAGTGCGATGCATTAATTATATGATTAAGAAGAATGAGGATGGGAAGTAGATTCGGTGGGCGCAGCCTTTTAAATAGAAGACGTGGGATTCCATCTAATCCAGTTGACTTTTTGTTATTTCCTGATCTTACGATCTCGGATAATTCGTCCGCAGTTAGAAAATTTGTAGTATCTAGGGGGTGTGAAGCTATGTTTGTGTTGTTGAATTCACCGATGAAAAGAGTAAAAGATGTGAATAATCTATATGAGATGTATTCGTTTACTGTGTTCTCGAAGCCAGGAGTTGAGAGAGAATTATTTTGCTCATGGATCTTTGCAAAGTGTTCTGCGAGGCAATTTGCTATGTCCGAATCGGACTGGGCAATATTTTGCTGATCGGGCAGCATTTGGCGCGAGGGTAGATTCACTGATTCCCACTCGACGATAGCCGAGTTCGAGTCGGCGTACGGAAGAAATCGAATTTTATTTTTCAATCCTTAAACTATATATACAATTTTCCTATACTACTACTCTTACATCTAAACGATACAAAATTCATGCTCGCAGCAGAGCATTACTAATACATACATACATAGGATACAGAGATCGTATCTCTAATCTAGACTACAGGATTGCAAGATTCCCCTTTACAATAAACCCGGCGACAATCCAGCCGAGGCGAGTATTTTGGAGCACTGGAAGCTTTGGTCCAAGCTTAATTTGACCAATAGATAGCAATGAGAAGAAGTGCTCGGCTGCCAGCAGGACGTCGATCCTGCCTGGGTGTTGGAACTCTGGGTCTGCTAGCTGGACATTCCTTGGGAGTTTCCAAGCCGAAATGTCGATTTCCTGACTTGGCTGTGGCGAACTGATTGTACTGATGACATACGCTTCGAGTCGAGTGGAGAACTTCGTTGTGGTGGCAGTGAGCTCCATATTCACGTGTCGCTGGGATCTTTGGGGTACGTCCCCGATGGCGTGTATCGTCAAATTCGTCGACTTTGTGACTAATGCGCTAGTCTCTTGATGACTCGTTCACTGATGAGGTTGACTTGTGACCCTGAGTCCAAAATGGCGCGGCATTCGACTCTTCGGCCATTGCTGCTTGTCAGCTTTACCCGAGCTGTCCCGAGGAGTGTTAGTTTGTTAACGGATGAGCTTACTGTCGATGCTCCCAAAGACACCGATTGTGTTTGGTCCTTGAGCTGAGGTTGGGGACTCGACTCCGAGGTCGGGGCTCGTTGTGTATTGTTTGGAAGATGCAGCAGCGTGTTATGCTTTTGATTGCACTCCTTGCATCTAGTTTTTACACATCTGTCTGCAAAATGTCCCTGCTGGAGACAGTTCCGATGGACGATGTCCATCCTCTGATCCGTTGTCAGTTGTTGGAATTGCTGACATTGATAGAGGGCATGTGACTTTCCACAGGCAGCACACTGTTGTTCCTTCTTGAATGTGGCCTGGGATACTGCTGACGTCAAAGTTGTTCGAGATTTGTGTTCATCCTTCTTATGATCCTTGGACCCGATTGCTTCCAGGGATTGGCAACGCACTTCCGGAAATGCCAACAGCTCCTTGATGGATGGGATCTCTTTTGGTTTTGCCAGGCCTTGCTCGAACAGGGAATGGGTGTTGCGGTCCAATTTTTGCAACAATATGTTCCCTAAGAGAGCATCCCAACTGCTGGTGTCGATGTTGAGGTTCTTCAAACCTAGAAGACATTCCTGCGTAGTGTCATGCAGGGCCTTCATGTGCGCACAATTCGACCCAGTCGTTGACTGTGGTGGCTGGGACAAAAGTTTATTAATCAGTGAACCAACCAGTAGTCGGTGGTTCTCGAAGCGATTCTGTAGCATCTGCCATGCCGCATCGTACTGGTCGTTTGATGTGGTAAAATGTCGGGCCAATCTTTCGGCTTCTCCGGTCAGATTGGTTTTTAAATACCACATCTTTTGACAATTACTTAATGGCTGCTTGTGCACCATTTTTCCGAACAGATCGGCAAACTGTTTCCACGTTGAATAATCCCCATCAAATTTTGGGATGGTGATCTTCGGCAATTGGCCGCTTGGTACCGAGGGGATCTGTCTCTGTTGCTGTTGGCTCGTCTCATGTTGGGAGCTGCGTAAACTGTCCAATGAGAACTCGACTTGTTCTTCTAGCTCTTGATGGGTGAGGCTGTCGTATCCTATCGTCTCAGGATCGTCGACCAGCTCTCCAATCCGTAGATGCAACTCTTCCAGATCTGCCCAGAGCCGTGTGATGGTCGAGAATTGGAGTTCCTGGTGGAAACTCAGTTGCGCTGTTCCCCTCATTGCTCGCGCTCTGTCAAGCGTCCGAATGAGCGTCTCCTTCTTCAGTTTGTATCGTCGGATACTTCTAATGGCCTCCTGGGCAGCGCTGTCGTCCTCCATATCCTGGCCGTGTGTTCGTGGCCTGCACACCGAGTCATTTGCACCTTCGGACTGCCGTTTTATTGGCGCCGTCGCCATCAATTGTTGGTACATCGATTGTACCTGTTCGAACGTATTAAGGCGGATGTAGTTGTGATCCACCTTAATATTCTCAATAATCTCCTGATGGTTGTCGTTGAATTGGGTCCATGCCGTCCTGGCTTTACTCATCAACGTGTCGGTCCATTTCTTGCCACTGGCTGCCGTGAGCTTGTTCAGCTCGCGTTGTAAGGCCTTTTGCCTGGCTAGGACTTTGGTCATATCACGGGCGTCCATGATACCTTCAGTTCTACCACCTTCCTTTCCGCTGAAAGAGCGTGGTATTGTTGAATGGGTGTGTTCGCAAACACGCCCACGGATGTCATTCACCTCGGTGGTAGCTGCCTTGGCGATTGTTGATCGCCTGGGGATGCGCTGTCCGTGACTAGTCTTCACTGATATTGCTCCTTACCTCCGCTGAGGGGGCAGCAACCAATGTGAAACTATCACGTCCACGGATGTCCTCTACCGTGATGGTAGTTGCCTTGGCGAATGTTGATCGCCCAAGGATACGCGTTCTGTGACTAGTCTTCACTGATATTGCTCCTTACCTCCGGTGAGGGGGCAGCAACCAATGTGAAATTATCACGTCGGGGTCACCAAATGTTTGTATCAGCCCTCTCTTGACCTGATATATATATAGCCTATTAAGGCACCTAACCTTGAAGGCCCTACTGTACACTAGGGTGCAACACCCTTAGTGTGATAAGTTTTGGTCGATGTTCGGGCGCAACGCCACTAAACATCTAAAAAAGTGTATGTTTTGGAAATTCGGGCGCAACGCCACTGAATATTTCAAAGTAGAAACCTGCAAATCAATAGAAATGAGAACCACCCGATGTTACTGTCGGATGTATTCTAATTTTATTTTTCAATCCTGGAACTATATATACAAATTTCCTATACTACTACTCTTACATCTAAACGATACAAAATTCATGCTCGCAGCAGAGCATTACTAATACATACATACATAGGATACAGAGATCGTGTCTCTAATCTAGACTACAGGATTGCAAGATTCCTGTTTACAATAAACATGAGTAAGAACAAAGACAATAGGAAGGAGAGTTCCTGTACAGTACTTGCATTTTTATGATACACACCAATTACTGGTGTGCACAGAAAACAAAGATAAAAGGGACGCACATTCTTGCACAAAAAATAGAACTATTACATTGATGGTGGTCCCTTTTTGAGTTGGCGGCAATTCAATTCGCACCTTCTGTTGTTGAAGATGTTTGCTGATGGCAAATTGGAATTTTCCGGTTGCGGGAAAATTCCGATCATGTTGGTGGTGATGGCGGCATGACGATAAACTGTGTGTTTATTGCCCAGTCATAAAATGTGCTGGGATGCGGTATTCAAATGCATGGAATGCTGCGGCTAGTAGGTTATCATGCTTTTGTACATGATAATGGATGTGGCATTGAATTGGATGGATGAGACGAACGACGGCACCGCACAAATGGCGCCACATGATCTCATAAACATTAACTAAGATTCAAATATTATAATATATAAAATCACCATACTATTACTATACTGTAATAGCAGAGAGAGCAAAGAGAACAACTCGTAATAGTATTCAGTAAACAGACGTTAATAACATTCATTACTGTGCACAACCCATGAAGAAAAAAGGAACGATTAACGATACTGTTGTTACGTGGTAACCTCCCCCATCCTCATTATCCCTCCGAGCGGGGAGAATAGATTGTAATTAAATTAATCCACCATTAAAGGTGTGCATAGATAAGGGAGAACTTATGGCCCACAGCTCACAGTCGTTGCAAGCGAATGCACGATCCTACAGTCGGAGATCTGTATCGGGATATCTTTTTGGGCAGACAGTTAGTCTACATTGAGGTTCCAAATTGGAGAGTCTATTTCGAGTATCCGAGGAGTCGACAGCAAAATCGTGTTTGTTGGATGACGAAAAGTTAGTGTCAGTCGAGTGTGTACCTTGTTAATCAATTCTATTCAATTTCAATTGATGCGAGAATTCAAGAAGGATATATTATCAATAGAACAACTTAAAAATAATAATTGCAAAGTTCTGAAGAAATAATAATTGCAAAGTTGACAACTTAAAACACAAGCAGGCTATCCGCAGGAACAGAAGGACAAAGCCACTACAGCTGAACAGGGGAACAGTACCTCAGCGCCCCCTGCACCCAGTCGCCGAACCCACTTTAGCTGCTACGCACATGTCAGAGAGGCGCCGTTATAAAACACCCGGTATACCCCTGGCTGCAAAACATCCAATAAGCATGGCGACGCGTAACACCCTGAAAAAACCCCCATAACCACAACCCAGTCTGCATAAGCTTTCGCTAATGCAATTCGCATTAGCATCTTAAATGCTTCACGCATCAAATAGATCCAATTCATATAACCCAAAAGTACCTGCAAAAGAATCCTTCCCCGTTCAATCATTCCTTCGCTTACAAATCCCCTGTAAGAGCTCTTACTTTCCTTATCATAAATTATCCTGAAAAGAAAAACCCCGGTTCACATATCATGTAACCATTCCAGCCAGAGATAATTATCATGGCGTCGCCTATTCCCTCCTTCATTCATGTATACGATAAATTTCTTTATGCATACATTGGCTGGCGACGTTTTTCTCCCAGCAATAAAATTCCCTGACTCGCACAATGTGCAACCCAAAGCAAATACGCATCCCCCGTCCCTTAGCATCAATTGAAATTCAAGCATAAACAATGCAAATAGGTATTCAATACGTACCCTTACTAGCGATGCCATAAACACCATTTCCCAGTAACCTAGCTAAAACTAATTAGCACATTTCCACATCGCATCGTAGTCTCTTTGTTTAGCTGCTACGCACATGCATCCGACGATTTCGGTTTTATTTGCTTTACCGAAATCGTATCCTAGGAATGCACTTTATGTCTTTCTTTGTTCTGGGCACACATACCACCATGATCACGATGAGCGAGTGAGCTCTGAACGAGCAAGATATCGTTGAGTCGTATTTCAACCAGCAAGGCGGTCGGGTCGCCTGCCATCCACCGTACCGGCGCCGGTACGGCGTGTCAACACCAAAAAGCGTGTTTAAGTCCTGCGAGTCGTCTGCGCGTTTAATGTATTAAGTAAATTTTTCGTGTCGAGTGTTAAGTAACAATACAATAGAGCAATAATCAAACCAGACTAAAGTTAACTTAATATTTTTACGTAAAAATAGAACAATATGTAAACGTTAAATCACCACCAATAAACAACAATTAACAATAAAAAGCCGTGTTCTAGTTTGTTTCCTTTCTCCGGTGTTTGATGTTTTCTTCACTGCTATGGCGATCGTTTTGCGGCGAACACAGTCCTTTCGTATTCGGAAAAACCTTTAGTGATTGGTGGGGACAAGGTAGAACTCTCGCCTATGCTGGCGTCGCGATCTCGTACCCGCACACCACCAGCAGCTGACGACAAGCAGCAACTGCAGCGACCGCTCAACGGTCGACTCAACTTGAGTAAGTCCCTTTATACTTACCCTATTATAATATAGAATAACTTATACCTGTAGCGATCCTAAATCGTTACTCCTATCTAAATCCCCAATAACATCAAAAATCATATCCATAATCCCATAACGAAAAACCCAAATTTCATATCGAATCAATGAGGGATAAATTAAACAAAAGTCAATCATCGCACATTGATTCAAATTCCACATAACACATCCAAATCCCATATTGAGTCACATGTACAACGAATTTAACCAAAAGTTAATTCATCATACATTGACTCAATTCCTAAAAATTCTAACATCATGAAATGCTAAATTCAAAACGCAGAATCTATCCAACAAAAACCTTTAAACAATTCTCGGAACAAAATTCCAATCGAAGCACGCCAAGCCTTGCGTACGCTTCTTGGAATTTTGACATTAAAATAGTTGACAAAAGTCAACTCCAAAAACTATAAAAGGGGAGTGCTTTTCAATTTCGCCATCAGTAGATCGCCAGAGGCCGAACCTCTGGCCAACAAACTAATAAATCAATCAGTCTCTCTTTAAAGCCCGAAGCTCTGGCCAATTGTCGAAACACCTTTTCATTGAAATAAAATAAAAACAATACTATCACCCTGAAGTCTTCGACCTTTCCTTTTTGTCTTTTATCTTACACACGCAAATCTCCGCGCTCTTCTCTCGGGTGTTCCGATAAAGCACGGCGCGGAGTAGTACAACATACCCAACAAATACGAATCTTATCTTCAAAAATATTAATATATTATAATTACAAATTGTGTGTGAAAACATAAAACAACTTCCCCCATCCCCAATGTCCCACCGAGCGGGGAGTTTAAATCTAGATAAAACTTGCAAATGAGTATGCAGCGATGTCCGCAGTTTGGATCGTCATCGCAGGCGAGTGCGCGATCCTGCTTTCGTAGAGTTCCAACATTGCGAATGTGCGATTTTGCTTTCGTCAAGTTTCGAATTCCGAAAGAACAGGTGTGGCGCTTTTCTCTTCGAAAGATAGGAGTCGAGAGGTGGCCGTAAAAGAAGCAAGACGTTTAGAAAAGGGAAGTCGGGCGAGTCTGGCCCAACTAGTAAAAGAAATAATAAAAAGAAGAAAATACAGAGACGCGTGAAGAATTGCTAAGCTTCAAACGAGGCGAGAGTGTTTAAATTGTTAAATCATTGTAAATTGATATTGTGTTGAATTGCCAAGAATTGAGTGCGTCCGTTAAGTAATATCGTTGTAACCGTGAAATGTTAAGACACTTGTAGCGTTCTACGAACGCACAATTCTGCGCAGGTAAGGTTCCTACCTTCAAAGAACTTACTTACCTGAGAACGTTGCACGCCACCATAGGGCCTGCAACTCGCAGCCAACGTTGAGACCGACACCAAGTTCAAATAAGACCCACGGGCTGAACGTCCAAACAATCCCCGAATATCTCCGGTCTGGGCGCCAGATGTTCTGTGCAAACAGAAGGCCGTGGAGATGGAATGCTAGCGATAGTAATTATGTATGCAAAGATGACTTTCCCCCTTTCAGGAAACTACAAAATATCCCCGGGGATGTGATAACATGCTGCTAACAGAAATTCGGAAGTTCTGTTAGCAGAGCAAATAGGGAAATTATTCCGGATAGATACAGATACCAGTTTTGAATCTGAGTATCTGTGTGGGCAGACAGCGAGTCTACCCCACACGCTCGAGACATCAGGTCTATTGGGTAGTTCACAAGCGGTCGTCAAGGAGACAAGGAGTTGGGATGTTGAGGTCGAAACGGCATCGTTAGAAAACTACCAGTTAAGGAAAAGGAGTCCAAGTAGAGTTGTTTGTGAGAAGTACCCAAAAGGGTTTATTTTGTAATGTAGTCCGAACCACGATCGTTTTGAGTTACCGATCGTGCCGCCGCGAAAATGTGTGTTGTCGCCTCGCGCGTGTCGCTCGTTCACGTACGTTAAGTCATTGTAGTGTAATGAAAAATTGTGATCCTTCGGAATTACCACCGAACTCAGTTATTAAGACAAATAAAGTAAATTAAACTGGATCTATAACCATCAGTGTTTGTTTTTGGCAATTGTTTTCGCTCCATTTGTGCTCCGGTGTGGATATCGCTTTCGTAGACAGTGTTTAGCGGGACACTTGCAACATACACCAAAACACACCGCCAAAGTTAACCAACAACATCGTACCGCTAAACACTGTTTAATTCTACTGCATGCTGAAATAATAAAAAAGGAATAATCAGAAGGAATCCATGTGGAGTTTTTGTTGCGTTTTCTGTTCTAGACTCGAGTTTCTGCGGTCGAACTGGTGGATCTGTGGGGGTTCTTTATATTACATGGAGAACCAACCCACAATTCCATACCTTATTTCGACCGCTTTCAGCGCGTCATTTCTACCCATTCCCCTTATAAGCTATTCCGCCGGTAAAACATGTTGTTACGTGCGGTTTCCGCTACCACCATCATTTGATAATTTGTATGTAATATAATTTGTTTTAAAATAGTATGATGGTAAGGTGGTGGAGGAGTTGCACGATCCACAAGTGAGTTTTCGAACACGCCCCGATTCGGGTGTGGGTCGTGCAGCTCTTCGAGTTCGAATTCGATTTTCGGAGTGGACGTTGAGGGAGAGCGAGAGAGAGGGAACGGGTTAATAGATTGCAAAATACGGTTTTGAATTCCGTTGTTGACGGTTTTTGTTGGATGATGATCGAGTTGGAGTTGGTGTTAACAGCAGAAGAGGAAGGAACTGCAACGTCCCGTTTGTCTTGTCATAAATATAAGTAATTGAAAAAGAAAAAGGAGATTAAAGTAGAGATAAATTAAAAGTTTTTGTAATGATCGCTACAAAGGTTCAGTAGCAAGTTTATATACATAAATTAAGAATAAAGCATGTGTGTTTAAAAACGTGTTTTTAACAATTTGTCCGGAGAGCCGGGACACTGTCAAAAATCAAGTTGCCAATCCACCTCTACACCGGACCATAGAGAGGATTCGTGTTGAAAACGAATACGGAGACATCCCCAGAGGAGTGTTTTTAATTCGTGCAGACTGCGGTGTTTCTAGGCGAAGTTGATCCAGAAGAAGAGTCCAAGCTGCCGCTAGGGGAAATCTCTGCAGACGAATCATTAGATGTCCAATGCAAGGAGAGGAAATAACTACAGGTAACAATTTATATATATAAATTTCTGTGGCGGAAAACGTTACAATGTTAAACGGACGCATAGCTAAACTCATTATCCTATGCAGTTAATGCATAATTGAGTTTAGCTACCTTTTTGCCATACCACAGGAAATCGCATCATGTCGGCTAGCAACGGCATAGTCTGATCAAACGACGCGGTTGCTTAATCTTGCGACCGCTGGGAAAATTATCAAAACATTTAAGTTAGTTCCCATGATCAGATTTCCCTAGCCAAGTCAGCGTCTTTCCCACTTTCTCCAGACACTTCATTCGCTGGGGATCAATGCTCTCTTTTCGCAGGTGAGTAGCACCAGCTTAATTTTCCTCTCCTTCACAGTTCTGTCTTCGTACAGGTCAATGTGCTCTGAGATCACCATATTCACCGAATTGGGCCAACGGGTTATCCTCAAAGTACATTGATTCATGCACACACAACCAAATCCACCCCGAGATCATCATACATCGTGTTTCTGTTCTCTCGTTCTCCCATGTTCGTCGATTATCAATTAACCGATTATCCACCACACATGGGCGAACGTGGCAATGAAAGAGCAGAAGTATGTTCTCTTTTGGTTGTCAAGTGCGAAAATTAAAATCCAATTTCATCTCTAATTGGGATCAGTCTTTACTCAAACATGATCGCGAATGGTCACATCGCTTAACGAATCGTCTTTCCATCACCGCCGTGTCCGCACGCGAGTGCGTACGTCAGCTTTAAATTGTACCCTTTCAAATTAATTCGGGTAAACTACATTAAATTAAAAAGATTTAATCCATACATAAACGTTACACAAAATGTATTACAAGTTATATATTTTTGTCTCCTCACCAAATAGTGTTAGAATAAATTAAAACAAATACAAAAATAAAAGTCGAATCACCGTGATCAAGTGTTTTATTATCTTTGCCTGGGAACAGTTGCATCAAGCAGCAGGACAACTTAGTGCATCGCCAAGAGCAATGTTCGCGTAATATGATGGGGATAGGAGTGAACCGCGTGCCCGTGTTCGGCACATCAACTTCGTACCCCCACATTGGTGACGCGACAGAAAGAATCACACAACCTTCATCAAAAAACAATTCAACAAAAGAACTCATTAACAAAAATATCAGCGACTAAAAAAAGGAAATATTTGCAATAAATTACAACTCAAGCGGTGTCAATCTATAAAAAAAAAACCTTCTGAACATTTAACCAAATCAAAAACAAAAAAAGACAGTGACCCAAAAATTTCAAAAATAAAGTCAAAATTAAACAATTTAAACCTTCTGATTTTAGCGATCCTAAATCACTACTCCCGTCCAAATCCCCGATATCACCAATAATCCCATCCAAATCCCCAATACCTCCCATAATCCAAATCCAAATTCCACATTGAATCATACGATCGATAAATTAAACCAAAAGTTCGTTTGTCGCACATTGATTCAATTTCCCATTAACTTATATCCAAATTCCATATTGAATCATATGAGCGACGGATTAAAGCAAAAGTTAATTCGTCGCACATTGATTCCATTCCCAAAATCCTGACATCATGAAATGCTTAATTCAAAACGCATTTCATGATTTCCCTTCCAGTTGACAAATCTCAACGAGAAAAAGAATAAAAAGGTGGTAATTTTCAAGTTCATGATCTGTCAAGTTCCGAAGGGCGAACCGCTGGCCATCAAACCATAAAGCTAAATCGATTAGTACAGTTCCAGAGGCCGAACCTATGCCCAACGCAGGAGTTCAAATCTGAAAAACGACCACAATTTAATTGCCACAAATAAACAATAGTTAAACCTCATTAAAATAAATAAACAATAGTTAAACCTTTTTAATCAACAAAATAAATAAACAATAGTTAAAACGCGTCTTCATTCTGACGCCGAACCTATGGCCGAAGCGGAAATTCGAATCTAGAAGACGCCCCCAAGCCAAATACAACAGATACATAATAAGGCAATCAGTTGACTACGCTTATGGACTTGCCAAAATCTGCGGAATAGATTGTAATAAACAATAAAAGGGAACCGTCTTTTATTGTTTAACATTCCACCACCATTGACATCCATCACCTGCCGGGGGCTAACGCCTGGAACAACGAACCCCTGAAGGAAGCGCCCGTTACTTGGTTAGGGAGGCTCCCACCAAAGAGATTAGACGTACCCATTTACTCTGCCCCCGCACCACCAGCTGGGACGGGCACCCACATCAGCACCGATCCCGCCGTCAGACACCAGCGATGCGGAGCGACACCGTCTCCCCCACTCCGGGCAAGGGATCAAATTAAATATCACAAGGAAATATAACTTAACATGATCAATTAAATAACGAAAAATCAAAAACAGTGATTTAAGAAAAGATAGTTCCATAAAAATTAAAATAAAATAAATCAAAAAAAACAATTTTACAAAACTTCACAACAAAAATTAAAAAACTATTTAACAAAATTTTAAACCAAATTATCACAAAATCCAAGGGCAAGTAGAGCCCCACCTCAGCTTTACTATTATTTGCAACAACGTCCCGAATAAACATCAACGTTTCAACAGGCATCACGGCGATGCAACAGATACCGCCCACCTTTAAGACTCACAGCGCTGGATCTCAGGTTTTTTCCTTCCGTTTTATTTAGTTTTCAAAATTTCATTTCTCCTAGCGGTGAGCTCATTCTGAGCCGCCAAATATAAAAATTTAAATTGCATAAAATATTTGATTAAATTCTTAACTTTAATATTGTAATTTGGAAATAGTGTAATAGTTAATTAAGCACAAACTTTCAAAGCATTGTTGGTCATTACCTGTTCTGTCAGACCATTAAAATAAATATAAGTGCTTGAATAGGAAATTTATGTTTGTGTTTCCTTTCTTCTTATTGTGTTTTCTTCTACTTTAGTTGTAGGTAATTATGATGCTTGAATTAATCCAATAAATTGGGTGGTAGCCCCACTAAACTTTCACTGATCTGGAACTCCATAACTGCAACTTGGCGGTGGAGGTGTTAAGGATGTTGGTAATGTTGGTGATGACCTCACTAGAGATCATTCCAGTGATGGCGTTATCAATATAAATCGTCATATTACCACTGGCAGATTTTGAAATAATTCTTTTTGAACACTTTACAGTTCCTCACAATAAGAAATATGAATGAAAATGCAAGGCAATATCTTTTCATCCATTCAAGTAGACACCAAAGTTAAGCTTCTCTGCTATAAGCAGCTAATCCGATCTGGAATATCATACGCCTTTCCCGTATGCTCCTGCATATCTTCGTCCCAAATGGAAAGACTTCGAGTTTTCGAAAGAAAACTCCTCAGAAGATGCACCAACCACTCTAGAAGGCCTGACGGTCGCCATACCCGTACTCTCACCTATACGAAGGTTCCTCTATTATCCCTATTGACGAGTACTTGCTACAATAAGTACCTCGAAAGCATTCAGAATAGCGAGAACCCACTTGTATGGGAGTCTTGCGTTCTTGACCCTTCTCTCTCTCGATCTCTTCGGATGAGACCACCACAACTTCTTCTTCAGTACAAAACTGAAGAAAGCACCCCTCTCAACAACATTCTCCTCTATAATAGAGGATTCCTGGACCCATCCCATATGGTCCACTGCTCACACACTACGAACACGCGCGCACGGTACAAGACAGCACAAGCACAAGCACACACACACACACACACACACACACACACACACACACACACACACACACACACACACACACACACACACACACACACGACCAAAGCGAGTGGTTTCGAGAGCTAAAACATGGTGCGGTCGTGTTTCTGGTGCTCCAAGTAAAACTAAAAAAAAAAAGTGGTGTTAACAAAGTGGTGACTTAATAAAGTGCATGCATCAATACACACGACGGAGTTAATTCGTTAAATTAAACAAGGTGAGCGTTTTTGAACTATAATTAAAATAAATAGTAAAATAAAAAATAGCGGTGAAAGGACCCGTCAAAGACAGGTGGTGGATTTTGTTTTAAATCCACACGTGGAACAAGTGGAAGTGTGGAACGTGAATTGTTCTCAGGCACCTTAAATTAGGGTAGATGTTCTGAAAACAAAAATAAAGCGAACGTAACAAGCACAAACAAAACAGGAAGTGAGTCATGGCACAAAATGCAGCAGACGCAAACCACCCAATTAGTGACGTGCCAAACTAACCTCGAGATAGGTGATGGACTGTCACTGCAAACTGAGAGGCCGGTGGGGTCAAATGAACATGACGAAATGTTTTGCCAGCTAGGCAAACAAATTAAAAGTCTTGTTGAAATGCTGGAGGAACCCAAGAGGCGTGCTATCCACCAATCGATGCGCGATACAATTGAAAGCATCAGAGTGCTGTATGAGGCACTGGAAACTTGGACGGCGGAAAATAAGTCGAGCGCGGTAATAAAAAAGAATACCGAGACGCAGACATTACCTCGGTGGGGTTTTTCAGGGCCCGAAGAACCGCGCATCGCTCTTGGCCCATAACCCACCGAAAATTCCTTTAATAAACTTCCCTTCATAGGTGCATCTCCTACCTGAAAACATAAACCCACGGCAGAGTACCACCTTGACGTGGCAACAAAACTTTCGCCCCGAGGCTTGCTTGCACCCAGCTCATCATGTCCTTGTACACACACGGTTACCTTTTCAGGTAACCGCCATCGAGTTCGCACATACACATGCATGGCATGTTCATTTTTATTTTAGCTAAACCAACAGTGACCGTTCCGTTGGTACAAGGTCTCGTCGACCAACGTGAAGGTTGATTCCACGTCTGCAAGCCAGATTTGCAATATCCCGGCAACAAACTTCCTATACAGAACAAATAAACCTTTGTTCTAGCTTATCGATGGCGAGCGATCTTTGTTGATTTTACATCACAAAAGAACCCAATTCCGCCGCCTGTAGTTCTCCTTAATATATATTGTGGCGGTTCTTGTGAACGCCACTACTTACCTGCTTATCTACCACCAGGTAACCCCCTTTTTATAAGCGTCCTATTCCAATAAAGCGTGTACTCACCTTCATTGGCATTTCTAACAAACACAAAAACCTGTAAAGCGCAATGTATGCTGATACGAAAAGTATAACATGGGCTTTAAAAACCTGAAAAGTATGACTTATATGCCCATACGACTAACCACCGGCTGCAATGCTTAACTGCGCTGAAGTAAAACGCCATCAGCAACACAAGCATGTCCATAGGAAGCGCAAATTGGTCGCACATCTGGCAACCAACATTGCATTACTTCCTACCAACGAAAGGCTCCTCCCTATCCAGGGCCTCGAGGGATACAAAATACAACTGGAAACACTTTTCTATTGTAGGTAACAATAACCTTCCACTGCAAGTGAAAACGGTAGTTAGATACCTTGGTATCTGGCTAGACCAGTATTTATATTTTGACAAGCACGTAGCAGCGTCCCTCTCCGCATAAAAGCGCTATGACAAGAAGTCAATTCCGGAGTAGTCTTCTTGACCCCAGAGTCAAAATATTTTCGTACTCGGCATTCATCCGACCAGTTTTGATTTATGGCTGTCCAGTATAGTATAATATATCTCCACTTTATATGGAGAAGTTTCGTGTGTTCGAACGGCAGTGTTTGCCTCGGACTTTATAGTACACCAGAGTCGCAATACAAAAAATTCTATCCCAACAAAATCCTGTATAACAAATCAGGGTTAAATAGGATAGACAATTTCATAATTAAAATGATTCGTGGTCACACAGCAAGGGCAATGTGCAGTGCGCTGATCGTGCAAATACAAGACCTTTTCAGAACAACTCGCCCCAGCTGCGAATGTGTTATTTTTATGTTTATTCAATGTCTATGGTTCGCATGCTGGGCGACACGAGCGATGAGCACCAACAGGGGATCATGGTATGCGTTCAACCCTTCTATGATAGGGAAAAAGTAAAAGGAAAATGACCAAATATGGTCATCGGGGTGATAGATAGATTTTTGGTATCCTGTCGCTTCGATGGCGATGGGCAATCGCGTCGTGGATACTGTGAGGAAGAGTAGAGCCTCAGACGGAATTAATAACATCTCTCATGGGATGTCCCAAGAGATAACAAAGAGTGCGCAGACCCAACAAGTTGTTTATTAAGCTAAATGTGAACTATTCCATTATTCAATACTAATATTAATTACAATAACTATAGTGCGCTGTTTTAAGTTAAATGTGAACTATTCCATTATTCAATTCTAATATTAATTACAATAACTATAGTGCGCTGTTTTAAGTTAAATGTGAACTATACCATTATTCAATACTAATATTAATTACAATAACTATAGTGCGCTGTTTTAAGTTAGATGTGAACTATACCATTATTCAATACTAATATTAATTACAATAACTATAGTGCGCTGTTTTAAGTTAAACGTGAACTATTCCATTATTCAATTCTAATAGTAATTACAATAACTATAGTACGCTGTTTTAAGCTAAATGCGAACTATTCAATTATCTAATTCTAATATTCAATTATCTAATTCTAATATTCAATTATCTAATTCTAATATTCAATTATCTAATACTAATATTAATTACAATAACTATAGTGCGCTGTTTTAAGTTAAATGTAAACTATTCCATTATTCAATTCTAATATTAATTACAATAACTTTAGTGTACCCTTTTAAGTTAAATGTGATCTGTTCAGTTATTTAATCATCAACATTACTTATAGTAACTAAATTACTTGTAGCGTAAAGAGATAAGCTAACCTTGGAGTCGGATTTGTAAACATCAGTTTTGTTTTAACAATTGAAAATAAAGAACCTTTTTTCTGTGTTACCAGAGTAACCCAAGGTATTTCTTGTGCGGTGAATATATTTAGACAGCAGCCGGATTGGGTTGGCGTTCCGCTACCTACACCCCTTAACCATAAACCCCACATTACCATTGAATTTTTCCGTTTACCCAATGTAAACGGAAAAAGATATTTTCGGGTTGACGGCAATATCTCCCTTATCATGTTATTTAAAATCAACATGGTCCCATACAACCAAATTACCTATTAACGGCTGCCAACCGTTCGCGGACCTAGAGACGAACATGTCCATCAACTAAATGTTGATTTACGACATCTCCATAGGCGAGCAAATCTTCGGTGTGTTTTTCACATCAGAAAGGTCTATCGCCGGCAAGCATTACACTGATCAATTGTGTAAACAGTCGCCGACCCCATGCAACGTTGGCGAACTCGAACAATGAGTATCCCATCGTTTGATCATTGAAATAGCGTTTCTGTTTACATAAGATTGCAGAGAGCTATTTCTTCCTCTAATGATCATTACGATGAATTACAACAGCAACGCCTGCATCCTCTTATGCTCGTTCGTTGTTAGCCCTCAGTAGCGGATACCCATACATGGAAAATCCACCCCACGTATTCTTACCCCGATCACGATTGGCTGCCGCCAGTTTCGTCCCTCCCTTTTGATGCTATTCGCTGTGTAGTGCTCGCAGCCCTACCGTCTGCCCTAAATCCTTGCCTCAATCCTTACTTACCCATTTAACCAAATCCCATAATACACATTAACACAATTTATATAATAACTATATCCTTTAATATCCTTTTCCTTCAAACACATTTGCGTATCAATTCAATTTCCATAGTTCCTACATTTACATACTAATCAATTCAATTATACATTAGAAATACAGTCATCATCCCTAATTCTCAAATTTGCATATGTTGCGGATTCGCCCTGGACACCCGGCGAATTCGCAATTAAATTCAAGATGTGGCATCACCTTAAACAATGTCAGCACCCAGCTGACATTTGACATTAATTCTTTTGATTGTCAAATGACAACCATTTTTACCAGTTTTTACATTCTTCGTTAAATTCTTGGAACGTTCAGATGTGCAACCGGAGGGAATCCTTAAATATCCGACCGATCAATTAAAATAAAAGCGCTATTTTAGTAAATTAAATTAACTCGTTTTATTGTTACCATCTGGAGGAGGATATTTTCTGGGATTTGCTGCACAATCGATATAAGTATTCTTTTTCACTTTCATAACATTAATTAGCACATTGTTTCAGCCAAAGGCAAATATCATCATTGCATGTCAGGAAACCGCATTGTTCCTGACGCCAGCCAACGACACAAATAAGAACCCGGTGTTCGTGGAAGGTATGTTCAACGCTTGTTGTACATACAGCATATCATAACATAACATACACATACCAAATTTCAAGCTATCAATTTCATAACCACAGTTCATACAATTACCGTTATCCCAAAAATACCTAAGCAGCTGCGATAGTTTGCAATAGTTTCAGTTAACGAAAAATAATGAATCACCCCCATTAGGTAACTAGGGGCAACTGATTGATTTCGTTCATACGAAATCAGAAATAATAAAAGAGTTAGAATCATACTTCCAACAAGGAAGGTTGTATTAAAGAATGTTTTAAAAAGTGAGATATAATCGTACTTCCAACAAGGAAGATTGTGTTAACGAATGTTTTAAAAGAAAATAATAATTAGACTTCCAACAAGGAAGGTTGTGTTTTGTGTTTGAAATTAAAGAATGAAAAATATTAAATAAACACAGACGTGTGCGGACGTCTTGTGTTCGGTATAAAAAGAACAGTTTAGTTTTATTTCAATATTAAGAAGTTGTTTAAAATAAATTCCACGCTCTTCCCTCGGTCGTGACGAGCAAGCACGGCGTTGGAATATAACAGCTGCCATGTCGATCTGATGGTTGTGAATGGCAAACCAGTCAGATATTATACTTCAGAGTATACGCACGCACCAGGATTCGGAGTCATATTTTTTACCGGTCAACCAGAGTAGTCGAGGTCGTAGTCCGAAAAACTCAATTCTCATCGTTACGTAAGAATCACCGATAATTAGCGTGCAGGCATTCTTTGTATTTCGAGACTTGTGCGGCCGATTGCAATCGTAATGAGGGTTGTGTCCAGCTTACAAAGCCATCTTACAGAACAATTGTAATTAACTATTGAAATCGTAATGAGTGTTGTATCCAGCTTACAAAGCCATCTTACAGAACAATTATAATTAATTATTGAGAATTGTAATTCACCAGTGGAAGATACTGTCGAAAATAAATGTGTAAAACAAAAATAAAGGAACATTGACCACAGTCAACTTCAGTGCGTGTTTTATTCTTTTGCTGTTTATTCCTAATCGAGCGGCGAATTATTCTTCTGGAACAACCAGTGGTGTGTTTAGTGATTTGACTCTTCAGCAGTGGTGTTTTGCTCAACACGCGCCCATCCTTGGTGCACAAGCAAAAACCGGCCACACCTCTGCTGCCACTGGCTCGCGCCACCAAGAAGAAAGGGACAACGGCCAGCATAACCCCAGAAGGAGAGCAGAATCAATCTTGCCCTAAAGCTCCAGTTCAGAAAGAGAAATGGACAGTGGTACAGAGAAAGGTACCAAAGCAAAGAGCAGGCGAAAAAGAGCGGAAAATAGGTGCTACCAAGGAGGCTGGCAGCAAGCGAAACACCCCCAGCAAGGGAAAAGCGAGTACGAACTTGCTTAAAAAGAAGCAACCGAGACCGGATGCCATTGTCATCGGAGCAAAGGGACTGATGTTTTATGCGCAGATCCTAGGAAAAGTTAATGCGGATCCCAAGCTGGGAGACATTGGGAAAGCGATATCTAATATCAGGAGGACCCAAAAAGGAGATCTACTTCTTCAGCTCGGTGGATCGTGCGAGAGAACTGGTGAATACAAAAACGCACTCTGTGGGGCGTTAGGAGACCAGGGCAGTTAGAACGCTCACTCACCGTACAACTATCGAGGTGAAAGACGTCGACGAAATCACATCAAAAGAGGAAATCTGTGAGGCCGTGAGAGCTCAATTTGGTTTAGAGATACTAATGGCCGATATAGTAGCATTGCACAAAGCGTACGGAGGAACTCAAACAGCGACAATAAGTCTTCCAACAGAAAACGCAAAGAAACTGCTGGGAGTGCAAAAAATTAAAGTTGGATGGGTTATCTGTCGCATTCTGGAACAGACGGTGCTGAGAAAGTGCTTCAAATGCCTCGAGTTCGGACACATTGCCAAACAATGCAAGTGCGATGAAGACCGGTCCAAGCTATGCAGAAGATGTGGAACTGAGGGTCACATAGCAAGAGACTGTAGGAGCGATCCCCTATGCATGTGCTGTAAAAAGGACCACCCAGACGAGGCGAAGCATATAGCTGCCAGCAGTAAATGCATGGTATGAGGTAGCTCAAGACATCCTGAAACAAACAGCTAGAGAAGAGAGAGCCGACGTCATACTCATCAGCGAACCATACAAGGCTCTCAGCAACAACATATGGGTGAGCGACAAAACAAATACCGCAGCTATATGGTTAGGTGGAAGACATGCGTTTCAAGACGTCTACAAACAAACCGAGGGCTTTGTCAGGACAAAAATTAATGGCATACATTTTTACAGCTGTTATGCCAATACCAGGCCATGTTGGACAATTTGGTGACAGATGCCCAAGGAAGGCCTAAAGTGATTATAGCCGGCGACTTCAACGCATGGGCAGTGGAATGGGGCAGCCGATCAACAAACACTAGAGGCCGTATGCTGTTGGAAACCTTTGCATCTCTGGACATCGGCATTGCAAACAACGAGCGGGTAAATACATACCGTAATGGAGGAAGAGGGTCGGTCATTGACACCACCTTTGCGAGCAACTCCCTCCTACGTAAGTTAAAATGGCGGGTCAGCGAGGAATACACACACAGCGACCATCAGGCCATTATAGTCAATATACAACAAAACAAACGTAGAAGGAGTCTCCAAGTAGGTGGCCCGAAATGGAAAGACACATTACGATGTAACCAATGCTGAAACAGCCGAAGTCCAGTCACACCAACTCATCCGTGCTGTCACGACAGCGTGCGATGTAGCTATGCCCAGGCGATCCAACGGAGAATTTATTACACCTTGTTACTGGTGGAATGAGGAAATAAAGGCACTCAGGACACGCTGTCTACAAACCCGACGCAAAGTGCAGCGGTCTAGGAGGACAGCCAACTTCCAAGAGCACTTGGACGAGTTCCGGTCAGCACGGCGCAATCTACAAAAAGCGATCAAGGACAGCAAAACGAGGTCCTTCAAAAGCCTATGCGAAGGAGCCGATATAAATCCATGGGGTACGACGTACAAGATGGTAATGAGTAAGCTGAAGGGTTCCAGGTCCCCGCAGATAGCATGTCCAAAATGCTGAGGTCAATAGTAAACCAACTATGTCCACAAGGCACATCCCCACACTAAGACTTAATAAGCGAAACAGTGGTGGAGGACATACCGAGAGTCACGGCAGACGAGCTACAGTCAGCATGCAGGACGGCAAAGCGGCGGGTCCTGACGGAATTCCAAACAAGGCGGTGAAAGCGGCCGGACATGTTTATAACCACCATGCGAACGTGTCTAGAGGAAGGTGTCTTTCCAGTAACTTGGAAACTGCAACACTTGGTGCTCCTACCAAAAAGTAAAAAACCACATGGAGAGCCCTCATCATATCGCCCAATATGCCTTCTAGACACTACGGGAAAGATATTGGAAAGAGTGATATACGAAAGACTGCTAACCGTAGCAAAAGAAAAAGTAGCCTTATCGAACCAACAATACGGGTTTAGAAAATCGCGCTCCACCGTCGACGCCATAAAAAGAGTAGTTTACATTGCGACGGAGGAAATAAGTAGAGAGACATGGCACTGGAGCACGAAGGAATACTGTGCAGTTGTACAACTGGACATAAAGAATGCCTTTAACTCGGCAAAATGGCAAGTCATATATAGACCCCTTTACAGAATGGGCACCCCACACTACCTCCAGAGAATAATTTCCAGCCAGCTCACTAACAGGAAGCTGAGGTATGCAACAGGCGCTGGTGTAAAATACCACAACGTTTCAACAGGAGTTCCACAAGGATCGGTTCTGGGACCCCTCTTATGGAACATCATGTACGATGACGTTTTGCGATTGGTGTTGCCACAACAGGTCCAGTTGATAGGTTTTGCGGACGACATCGCCCTTGTGACAGTGGCAAAACATATTCATGAGATAGAGGCAGCTACTAACGAGGCAGTGGTGAAAGTCAAAGAATGGCTGGTATCCGCTGGTCTCGAGCTAGCAGACCACAAAACAGAGGCTGTTTTAATAACTAGCCGAAAAAAAGGTGGAATACATGAATATAAGGGTCGAAGATCAAATTATTAGATCGAAAGACGCAATAAAATGTCTAGAAGTTATGATCGACAACAGGCTACAATTCAAAGAGCATGCCAAGTATTCTAGCAAAAAAGCGTCAATGCTGCAAGCAGCACTTGCTCGAACACTACCAAACATCGGAGGACCTGGATATCCACGAAGAATCTTGATGTCTAGTGTAGTGACCTCGGTCCTACTATACGCCGCCCCTGTTTGGGCCAGTATACTGACGTCGAAGGAAGCGAGGAGAAAGCTGACGTCAGTCTATAGACTCTGTGCCTTAAGAACCATCAACGGTTTCCGAACCATCTCGGACGAGGCTGCTTTTGTCGTAGCCGAAATGGTTCCAATTGATATCCTTGCGGACGAGATGTTAAGAATCTACAACAGGAGAACGTTAAGGCAACTGGAACCAACAGCAGTCAAGGAGATCAATGAGGAAGAGAAAGCAACCTCATTAACCATATGGCAAACACGATGGGACAACACTACGAAAGGCAGATAGACGTACAAATTAATCCCATCTGTCGCCACATGGATGAAGAGAGACCGCGGTGCCTGCAACTACCATCTTACCCAGTTCCTGACCGGCCATGGTGGATATCGCAAATATCTGCACCGTTTTGGACATAGCAGCTCACCGTTGTGTCCAGCGTGTCCAAACCAAGAGGAACATACGGAGCATGTGGTGTTCGACTGTAGACGCTTCAACGAAGGAAGACCCAATCTCCCAGGCCCGCAAGACCTCATAGAGCAGATGCTATGCTCCGAGGATAAGTGGATGGAGATAAGCGCTTATGTGGCCAAAGTGCAACTCGAACTTAGAAGAATCGAGAAAGTAAGGCAAGCACAAATAGCCGACATGCAGAGAGCAGTTTAAAAAAGCATAAAGCTAACCAGCCCCGCGAAGTAATACCTAACGGCAGTCCCGCGGGGAGAGGGGTTGACGGGAGCGAGGGTGTGGTTTAGTACGCAGACGTGCGACTTGGAATCGTCGTTCCAGGTACACGAATCGTGCATGCTAGTAGCACGGGCTGCTAGTATCTATAAAGATTCTGTGGCGGTCGGTGCGAACGCCACTACCCACCTGCCTACTTGCCACCAGGTAATCTTCCTTTCGCAGGCTTTCGGCGCCAGAAAATCGAATACTTACCTGCATTAGCATGTAAAATAACCACAAGTCCGCTGATACAAGTGTATGAGCAATAACATGCATCTTCCTAAAGACAGAAATGCGTAAATCACGAAAATCATGCCATTACGACCAAGCACAACGTTGTTGCAAATGTAAGAAACTAAATAGCAAAGGAGAGCATGGGACACCTGCACATCGACCAACGATCGGATGTGGCAGAACAACCAAGCAAAACATGATGCGGTTGCGCAAGCCTGCGACTAATTCCTGGAATTACTAAGAAGGCGCGCAAACAGACAAAACCTACAACGCATGCCCTTAAAAGGACACATCTCAACAAATACAAATACGTGAGATATAACGCATGCCCATGTAGCAGCATCACATTGCACGTATAAGCAATATGAACGTCCCTACACATAATATGGTACAACGAGCAAACACACGCCATGGCGCTCACCACTGTGCGCATAATAAAAAACACACACAGGCAGGGGTACGATGTGGTTACCCGCACCAATGGATGTGATGTGCTATGGTGGCGAGAGTCAACCCTTAGGTACGACAGTTGGTAAGTGGCAGCAAAACGATATAGTACACGTGCGACGAAACGATTAGAGAAAATATAGTAAAAACCACGCACGCGCCACGGTTAAATAACTAGTCCGGCGGCCAGCGAAATATAAGACATATTTCTACGTGCGATCAACGATTTTAGAATTTCGTAAAAAAAAACAACGCACGCACCACGGTAAAATAACTAGTCCGGCGGCCAGCGAAATATAAGACCTATTTCTACGTGCGATCAACAATTATATAATGTAATAAAAACAACGCACGCGCGATCGTAATGTGGTGAATACTATACTCAGTACAAAAGAATTTTTATCGATTTGCTTTCTATTGATTCATTAGTGTTAAGTCAATACTGACGTGCATAATAATTTATATTAATTCATTTAATACTTACGTGCACAAATAATTTATATCGATTCATTAGTGTTAAGTTAATACTGACGTGCATAAATAATTTATATTAATTCATTTAATACTTACGTGCACAAATAATTTATATCGATTCATTAGTGTTAAGTTAATACTGACGTGCATAAATAATTTATATTAATTCATTTAATACTTACGTGCACAAATAATTTGTATCGATTCATTAGTGTTAAGTTAATACTTACGTGCATAAGTGCTTTCTATTGATTAATTAGTGTTAAGTTAATACTGACGTGTATAAATAATTTATATTTAATTCATTGATACTTACATGGAGAAATAATTTATATCGATTCATTAGTGTTAAGTTAATACTGACGTGCATAAATAATTTATATTAATTCATTTAATACTTATGTGCACAAATAATTTATATCGGTTCATTAGTGTTAAGTTAATACTGACGTGCATAAATAATTTATATTAATGCATTTAATGCTTACGTGTACAAATAATTTATAACCATTCATTAGTGTTAAGTTAATACTGACGTGCATAAATAATTTATATTAATTCATTTAATACTTACGTGCACAAATAATTTATATCGATTCATTAGTGTTAAGTTAATACTGACGTGCATAAATAATTTATATTAATGCATTTAATGCTTACGTGTACAAATAATTTATAACCATTCATTAGTGTTAAGTTAATACTGACGTGTATAAATAATTTATATTTAATTCATTGATACTTACATGGAGAAATAATTTTTATTGATTTGCTTTCTAGTGATTCATTAGTGTTAAGTTAATACTGACGTGCATAAATAATTTATATTAATTCATTTGATACTTACGTGCACAAATAATTTGTATCGATTCATTAGTGTTAAGTTAATACTTACGTGCATAAGTGCTTTCTATTGATTAATTAGTGTTAAGTTAATACTTACGCGCATAGATAATTTTTATTAATTCATTGATCCTTACATGGAAAAATCACTTATATTGATTCATTAGTGTTAAGTTAATACTTACGTGCATAATAAAGGAAATAGCTGGAAGATCACCAGTGGTTGTCTTTAATGATATCAACGTTCTAACCAGGGAGCACCTCAGTGAGGACGTCTTCGATGAACTAGTGTCAGCTGACACGCTATCGAGGACAAAGAGACCTACAATTCCACATCCGTTGGTGACCACACCGACCAAAGCGCAGATTATCAGACGCCAGTGACGTGATCTGCGTTTACTACCGCACTCAAGACCCACCGGTCTTGTATGATTTCTTTCCCACCATCCCCCAATCCAAGTAGTTAGAGAACAATTGAACTAACCCTGTCCACACTACCCGACCTTCCCCTTTCTTTTCAGATATCTTGAGACCGAGCCCAACATATTCACGGACGTGGGTGATTCTGGTTATCGCAAGATGACCAGAAGCCAGAGACAAGATGAAGGACACATTTGTCCTTGTCTCCCTAAAGTCGGCCTCTCGCCAACCGATTTTTTTTTTCTTTTTGGATTCGTGATCAGTCGAAATCCAGAAGGTCCAAATTACGGCCGAATATTATTAAAGTTAAACCAAAATGTCGCAGCATGCTTAGTGTATCAGCATGCTTGGTTTTACCACATTTCCTGTTCTGTGAATTTTCATTTCTGTTTTACCAGCCTAACTCGTATTTCGTATAGTTCTTCTAGTCGTTTCTTCATTATCGCCTTTATGTTTGTAATCTAGCGTTAAAATTCTATTACATCCTTTTAACATCCTGTACAATCACCATTATGGTATTAATATGTAAAAAGAGGACTTTCCTCTTAAACAGCTATAAAAGCAATTGTGTTCTGTTTTGTAAGTCGACTGGATGATTCACTCGCCGATCGCTCATGCAGTCAGACATATTCATCGTGTGCTCGTTTAAAAATAAAATTGAAAAAAAAAAAAATTGAATTCGTAGACGTTAAGTCGTCTCCATCGATCGCGTTCACATCGAATCTTGTGTGATATATTGCGTTTGCTCGTGAATATTGCGACGTTATATTAAAAAAAAAAAAAAAAAAAAAAACAATAGAAACACGAGCAGAGATGTGTAATTTTCGCTGGATGCCGTAGTCGAAATCTGTTTTCACAGATGCCAGACAACGATCCGAGCGCTACCCGGGAATATCTATTAGAACGGAAGAGAAGAGCCATTGAAACTCTTCAAAACTCATCAAAGAAGACCACCAAAATGGAAAATCAAGGAAAACACATTGACTACGAACAAAAATTCCACAAAGCCGTGGAATACATCCAACACAGGTAAAGCAACTCCGGGAGGAAATTCACTCCCTAAAGCAACCCAGCCAAAACAGCGACGATGCCAGTATGGAGATGACGCCTTCTTCCAGCTTAAACCATAAAACATCTCCACCCAAACAACTATCATCAGCCCATAAGGAATCCACCAAACAAGCCAAGCCAGCACCGAGTCCCCTGTCTGCCCAGCACAAAAATGTTAGACCACCACCAATCTACATAAAAAATGTGACCAGTATAAAGGGAATAATTCTAATAGTAGAAAATGCCCTAGGACACCGCAACTTCACCACAAACACTAAAGGCTCCTCTGTCTCCATTGCAACAAGAACTCTGGTTGATCACGAGAAAACCGTTAGAAAACTTGCGGAACTACAACACCAATTTTTTACCTTCCAACACCATCAGCTCAAACCAACAACATTTATCATTAGGCACATTGACCCAACTTGGACCAACGAAGAACTAACGTCGGAGATCGTCAGGATTTGCCCTAAAAATCCACAGGCTGGACTATATTCAAACTCCGTACATGCGAGAAAATAACTTAAGGAACCTACGGATTATCCAAATCCCTCCAAATGAAGACACCAACAAGCTCAAACAAATTAAGTACTTGTTTACGCATAAAATCAGCATCGAGGAGCCTCATAAACAAAGCATCCTCCATTGCAAGAGATGCCAAGGCTCGGGACACTTGGCAGTGGCTTGCCACCTAAATATACGATGCGGCAGATGTGCCGATGAACATCAACCAGGAGAATGTAAGGCCAATCCACAGGGTATGGAACCAGGAAAAATCCGAACCACAAACCCCGATGGATACATTACTACTAAGGAAATAGCTGTGACATGCTGTAACTACGGAGGACCACATCCAGCCAATTTCTCCCAGTGCCCTCATAAATTGAGAATTCTCCAAAGAAGAATAGAACTAACTACAACCAACAAATCCGCACCAACCACATCCACATCACAGAACACATTACCACAACCTACAAGGGCAGGAACATCATATGCGGATGTCATCAAAAACAATCAAACACGCCGACGTCAAACAACCCCAACTCCCTTGGCCTCAACCTGGACATCATGGGCTACATCAAGAGTCTACAAACTATGCTTCCTACATTGAAGTATATGTCGGATATCGAAAAACAGGTCAGATTCTCTCACTTATAACTGTGGCGGTTCAGGCCGAACCCCACCGAGTAAGCCTCCACCTCAGGACCACTTCACCTGAAAAATAATAATTTAGCAAAAGCCACATTTGACGGGGTACACAGGTGTAACCAAAAGGGCATACACCTAACCTGTAAAAAAGCCGCATTAACAGGTGCGTACTTCAAAACAATTCGACGGTCGCATTGTACAGTTCCCCTTGCAAGTAATTGTAACCCTATTTGAGGTGGCACACCCACCAACATATAACATGCAGGCACCATCACTAAAATACAAAAAGCATAACATCAATTCCAACGGGCAACGTAGTTGCAAACGTTTGAAACTTAATGACATAGGCAAGCGCCACGACCCAATAAAAACAACATGCAGCGATCCGACAACTCAGAATCGCCAACGAACATATCGTTCGGTTGCACAAGCTTGCGACAAATCTCAAGAATTACCAAGCAGGCGAACAAACATACGAGATACAACGCATGCCCATAAAAGGACACATCAAGTCGTTCGGATGGGCTATACGGGCGACCGCGTATAATCAAATATGCATCCATGACAGAACCGCACATATAGCGCTCACCACTGTGTATATAGTGAGCAAAGTACACACCGGCAAGGGTACGGTGTGGCGACCAACATTGATGCCGGACTCTGCGATGACTTACACAGCCCAACGCAACGGTGTGATCACATCCTTGACTGTGTGAGGCATTTTTCACCAAAGAAATGATCTCCGCATGAACTGGGCTGCGGAGAGATGGCTGTTGCTGTGTTGGTGTGCTAAATCAACCCCTAAGGTACAAGAGCACACCCAGCGAGCAGAGGCAGTTAGCTAGCGATTACCACAGGCGATAGTTATTTTTACGCTGTGAACATTTATTGTTTTGAATCGTACGAACCACGTTACGACCGTGCGCGCAGAAAATTCCAGTGCTTACCACGGTGCGATAGTTATTTTTATGCTGTGAACATTTATTGTTTTGAATCGTACGAACCACGTTACGACCGTGCGCGCAGAAAATTCCAGTGCTTACCACGGTGCGATAGTTATTTTTACGCTGTGAACTCATTTGGTTTAAATAGTTATAAATAAAGCTACAACGGTTACACCAATACTCAATAAAATACTGTGTCCAACATGAAATAAGTTAGTAAGAATATAAAATACTACTTTCACTTAAGAAGTAAAAATGCTATATTCAATAAAATACTGTGTACAACATAAAATAAGTTAGTAAGAATATAAAATACTATTTTCACTTAAGAATTGAAAATACTATATTCGATAAAATACGGTGTACAACAATAAAGTAAGTTTCGATTAAGGATAAAAAAAGATACCGATGGTTTTTCTTCCTGAGCGACAAGACACCAGTGAACAGGTTTAGTCACAATTCGACGAACGTTTATGAAGTTTGGGACGTCTTGGTGAACCTGTGTCGGGCCGGCACCTACCAAGACCATAATACCCATATAACCTCCCATATTCTTTCCCTCAATGTCTGAACTAACTATAGTCGCCCTCAAAGCAGAGTCTATATACTCCAACATCCGTAAGCAACACTTACGGTTGTTTGTTAAAACTTTCTCCCCAGACATCCTTCTCCTCTCGGAAACGGGGCTTAAGTCTGTGGGGGGTTTCTCTATTCTACATGAGAAACAACCCACAATTCCAACCAACCTAATTTCGACCCCTTTCAGCGCGTCATACTTACCAATTTCCTTTATAGGTATTCCCCTGTAAGACATTTCAAACGGACGTATAGCTAAACTCATCATCCTTTGCAGATAATGCATAATTGAGTTTAGCTACATAAATGTCATTCTTGCTAACCATGAGTTTCCCATCGGAAATCTCATAATGTCGGTTAGCAACAACAAGTCTAAAAGAACGACGCTGTTGCATCATAGCAAAATAGCTGGGGTAATTTCAGCGTCTTAGAGTCTGGTTCTCACGCGAATTATTTCCCAAACATCAGCGGCGTCCTATCGGCTTTCCCTCAGATCACCCATTCGCTTGGGATCAATGATCTCTCTTTGCAGGGGAGTAACATCAGCTAGGTTTCCCTCTCATTCGTATTTCTTTCCACGGTTCAATGTGCTCCGACTACACCATAGCCGTACCACTGGGTCAGTAGGTCGTGTCGGTAGCTGCATCTGATACCAACACACACAACCAAAGCTACCCCGAGATCACAGCATATCATGTTTTCTGTTCTCACATTCTTCATGTCCGTCAATTACCCTATTAACAAAAGTTACTCATACTTTGACGGGCGTGAGGTTGAGAGAGCAGAGGCGTGGTCTCTTTTGGTTGTCCTGTGTGTAGAAAGAAATATGAATTTCAACCCTAATTCACACCCAGTCGCTATTGAATCATTGCCACGAGCAGTCACGCCGCCGCTCGCGCTAAAGTCACTAATCATCCACCATATGGTGCACAAGTGTCTAGAGTCGCTATTCAATCACCAGGGCGAAAGGTCGCGTCGCGTCGAGTTATTAATTTAAAATCATCCTTATAGTGTAAAATAGTATATTGTGTAAATTTCAAGTACATCTATTTAAATAAGGATACGAATGCGATAGAATTAACAGTATGCGTGCTCAAAAAAAAAATAAATAAAAGAACTACCTTCAGTAAAGTCAGTACGTTTAAAGTTATTCTTCTCTTGGTGAACAATTTTGCTGTGGACAAGTGTTAGGGGGATTAGTGAACTCGTGCCATACGCTGGCATACGAACTTTAACCCCCACAAGTCCAACTCCCGAGTATTCATTCCCAATTATACATTTATTTCAAACCCAAGAACTACTGGATCCCATGGAGGTACCGGCACCCTACTAAAGAATAAACTTCAATTCACTGAAATCAGGTTCGCCAATGTTTTCAATATTGAATACACAGCAGTTAAACTTTTTTGTGAAAACAAAAAAGTAATCATAATAACATCCGTTTACATCCACCCAACACGAGAACCAGACTTCCCTGACTCTGACATTTCTCAAATAATCAGAGAGTCTCGCCCCGCACCAGTCATAATCGATGGAGACTGGAACGCTCGACATACAGGATTCAACGACATAAAGAATAACAGATACGGCTGCCAACTTTTGGACATCCTCTCATCTCACCCATATACGTACATCGACAGTCCACTGCAGCCAACTCGTGTCACCAACTCGACGCGGTCAACAATTGACTTCTTTCTCAAGTCGGCTGATGTCTACTCAACGAGCCCCCCACAGTATGCTTCCTCTTTCCCTCTGAGCGTGGTTCCGTTCACACCTCGATGAAAGCTCCCTCCTTCGAACTGCTCTACTCACACAGTCCTGTCCCGAACTTCTCCAAGATTAACTGGAAAAAGGTCAATAGAGACATCGCCGAAAGTTTTTCTAACTTGCAAATCCCCGAATCTTCTAACCTAATCCCTGCTGATATCGATCGAGCAGCCCTAAAAATTGAGCAGATACTCAAGGATGCCCTCACCAGCAATACACACACCACCATCCCTCATAATCATCTAGGAAAACCTTTACCCAGCATCCTAACTAAATTGCTGCGTCTCAAAAAACAACTCCGCCGAAAACTTGCCCTACCGTATGCATATCTCTCGATATTTCCAAAACATTTGATTGTGTCTGGATCTCAGGACTTCTTTATAAGCTACACTGCTTATTTGGTCTGAATTCCAACATCACAAAGCTCCTAGCATCTTATCTTTCTGGTAGGAAATTATTGGTCAGAATAAATTCTTCCCTCTCACAAACTCACAACATAACCGCGGGAGTTCCCCAAGGATCCATTCTCGAACCACTTTTATATCTTCTATACACATCCGATATTCCCCAACCTCCACCTAGTGTTGCAATGCTAAATTATGCTGACGATACTTTAATCTACTCTAGCAGTAGATTTGTCAAAGCGGCAAGAAACCGCGTTAACAACTTCCTCCCGCTCATCTCAGCATACTTTAACAAATGGAAAATTCGCCTCAATCCAACCAAAAACCCAGCTAACAGTGTTTAAGGGCAAAAACGTTCACTGCTCAAACAATACTAAACGTTGCCACAGCAAAATTAAACTCAAGCTTAATAACACCCTCATAAAACCTTCCAAAACTCTAAAATATTTGGGAGTAATCCTTTCTCTTTTTACACCTTCGTTACATTCGTGCAGTTCGCTCAATTGTAATCGTGTCGTGTGCATCACAAGGACGATATCTGTTTATATCGTTAAACAAACTGTTTTTTGTCGTAATCGTTCGCATGTGCATAATTAATATTTCGTTTCAGTTACATCAGAGCAAATAAAAAAGAGAATTATATATAATCATTTCGTGTATCGTTTTATTTGTCGTCGTCCTGTTTCGCTCAGAATTGAGCCGGCATGGTAAACGCATCGTGCAACATATTTATGGTCCTTCGAGCCGGATGGTTTTTTGTTTGTTCTAAAAAACACGTGAATCAGTGCGTTTAAGGTCAATAAGGTGAAAGATTAATCGTACAAAAACCCTGATACCAACTTCATCCAGGAGAAAGAGTGTCGAGTCGTCTACAACAGCTACAACCAGATCCGTCGTTGGAGCGATCATCGCTGGACAAAGCCAGAAAGGAGAAAGCGGTAACTTCACGGGTGAGTCGTGTTAGTGTTAAAGAATTTTAGTCGGCTACCATACCATAATTATTCCTAAGTTTTCCAAGCTTCCACTTATTTATATACGCCTTAAAGAATCTCGTGCGTTTGCAAACATTGTCGCGTCTTCTAATAAGCATTGATCAGCAAGCGGGCTGGTGCTAAACGATCCTTGGCCAACTACGCCAAGACTGAAGTTCTCATACATGAAAAGGGGTGTTCGGAAATAGAAACGGTTCGCGATAAGTGTATGTCCTTTCAGGAGGCTCTGGAGGGTTTACTAGAACCCACTGACGAGCTTTTTGAATACAGGACCGTCTTTGACAAGTTGTACTACAAGGCGTATGGTATCGCTGACTTTTAAACGAGCATGCCAAAAAATCTAGTCGGGTATCGGTGGACGTAGCTGAACTTAAAGATGTTGGCGAGGTTGACGGTAAGGCGATCACTCGTGACAACGACCCTCTTAGCCTCCAATCTAGCCCGTCAACCAACTTATCTTCGTCCCTTCCCGGTGCTCCTGATCAACCTGAAATCTCTAACCACAGCCCAAAACCACCTATGAGTACTTCGCAAAATGCAGAAGATCTAAGCCAGCAAATACTTTCCCAATTGTCGCGAAACCTAATCGAGAATTTTCATTCGTCCCAGTTGCCCACCATTTCCTTGCCGTCGTTTGATGGTTCGTATGAGTCCTGGCTAGGATTCTACGATTTGTTTAATGCCTTGGTGGACCAAGATTTCAAAATTTCACCAGTCAAAAAATTGATTTATTTGAAAGGCTGTCTGAAATGTGAAGCAGCGGAGGTTATCGCGGCCATCGAATCATCTGATGCAAATTACCAAGTCGCCTGGAAACTCTTGAAAGACAGATATGATAATCGTAAAAACATCCGTGATTGTCACATTAAGGCTATTATCGACATGCCTTCAATATCCAAAGATTTCTCCTTTCGGTCGTTTGTAGAGACCTTACAGAAACATCTGCGCGCGCTCCAAGCCTTAAAGGAGCCTATAGAATCTTGGGATGCTAGATTGATCGTCGGCGGGAGGACTGTAGTAGTAGTATAGCTCAGCCCACCATTAAAAACTTCATTGATTTCCTGAAAAAGGCGGGCTCAAGTAGAAAGTACCCGAGCACAACCCACTTCCAGTCCACCATCGGAAAAGCCCTCCACACGCTCAAACCACATCCCATGGACTGTTAGCCACTGCCTTGGTTCCTATTGTCAACAGTCAAGGCAGGAGCAACCTGTGCCGCATATTCTTGGATGCAGGTTCTCAAGTTCATTTCATGACGCAGGAAGCAGCTGAGCTTTTGGATCTTGTCATAAGGTCGCTAACACTTATGTTTCAGGAATTGATAATACCTCTACAACGGTTAGACATTCAGCTCGGGCAACACTGCGTTCTCGGGTCACCAAGTATGAGAAAGCGGTTGAATTCCTAATCATAGACAGATTGATTCTCTGAATCGGGATCTGGATAACGTCCTGCAGTGGGGAAAGGCCAATCTTGTCGACTTCAATGCAACGAAGACCCTGTATACAACATTCACAAAGAAAACTGGATCATCGGTTCCACAGCTGATGATGAATGGCCGGGCCCTCAAGACTGGGGAAAGTTTGAAATTGCTCGGCGTCACGGTCTGTGGGAATGTATCATGGCATAAACACGTGTCGAACATCGCCAGGTCAGCCTCAGGAAAACTGAGTTATCTTTTTAGAGCCAAGAAATATTTTACTCCGGCCCAACTTCTTCTCCTATATAAATCCCAAATTAGACCCGCGCTCGAATATTGCTCTCATGTTTGGAGCTCGGCTCCTAAACATACCCTCGACCTACTTGAGAGCATACAGAGACGAGCGATCCGCCTGATCGCGGACTCGGCGCTGACGTCGGGACTACAGTCGCTATCACATCGAAGGCGCGTAGCCGACCTCTGTCTGTTTTACAGATATTATCACGGGTGCTGTTCTTCGGAGATTCGTGGTATTGTTCCGCGCAATTCGGCTTATATGCGCTCCACAAGACAATCCGACGGATCGCACCCGTTTGTGGGTCATCTCCCGACGGCGCGAACATCCCTACATCAGAACTCGTTCCGCTACAGAGTGGGGAAGCTGTGGAACTCCCTTCCCACGCGAGTGTTCCCGGAACGTTACAATCTGCAACTGTTCAAAAAGAACTGCAAAAGTTATTTGATGATTATTGATCCAAATATTCTTGAATTGCCAAGAAATATTCCATTAGCTGACCCGGAATTCTTTAAATCTTCTTAGATAGACGCGTTAATTTTCGTCGTTATTTTACAAGTTGCTCTGCGTTGGTCAAATATCATTGAGGAAACAGCCCAATGTCTTACTGCAAAAAACGCAATTAGGATGGATTGTTGCGGGCGAGTTCGATCCAAGTTCTCGGGCATTAAACGTGTCTTGCCACACGTCCATACAGTCCAACCCTCCAAATGTGAATTTAAGTCGGTTCTGGGAATCTGAGGAGCTTTCCATTGGAAAAATTCGATCACCTGAAGAAACAGCTTGTGAGGATCACTACGCTCTTCACACCATTGGAAACCCTGATAGTAGATATGAGGTAAAATTACCATTCAACCATAAGAAAACCGCATTAGGCGACTCTTACACGAATGCATTAAGACGCTTGTATGCATTGAAACGCAAACTCCACACCAGGCCTGAGGTGCATCGTGAGTACACTGTATTTCTGGAAGAATACCTGCCCTTAGGGCACGTGTCATTCGCAGTGAATCAAGAGGCCAAGGGTTTCTTCCTTCCAACGCATCGTGCAACAGCAAATAAACAAAGTCAAATTAAATAAATCCCAAAAGACCTTTTATTTGTGAAATAAAAAACGATTGCGGGTGAGGGGGAATATTATAGCAGATCGACCCTCACTGGTCGAGCCTTTAGAGGTCGACCCTACCCCGTTAGCCGCCACCAACCTGAGCAAAATCCATTCAGGTCTTATGAACCATCACACGCGCCACCACATGATTTTCTACAACTAAGCGGGGCAAGGCCCGAAGGACCTGGAGTACCAGTACACCAACAAGGCGGTGGGGGCTGAGTCGGGTTAGGTGACTGAAAAAGGTGCGTCGTAAAAATCTAATTAGACAAAAAGAACAAAAATTAAAAGATGTTGAGTGTGTTGATTGAATTCGAATTATAAAAAATAAAATAAGTAAATTAGAATTAAAAACCAAAATTAAAAGCTGTGGAGTGTGTTGTGTTACGTGAGTAACCCTTCCCTCGCCCTTATTTCGACCAAACGGAAACTCAGTTGCATTAAAGTTGGAAAAATTTAAATAGTTTAAATATAATAAATAAAAACACAATACGAAAATATAATCGACTGGAATTAGATTATATTTCGGTTAAGCTTGATTTGAAAGCTAATTAAATGTAGCTGGGTTCTAGTTGAATTAACTACAACTGGTGTATAAACCCAGTTTCTTTTCGGCGGTGGTATCTTAGGTTAGTTTCGAAGTAGACCGTCGTCGAAGAAGAGTTTTCGTTGGAAGCGATGACGCGAGGGGATAAAAAGAGAAAAAAGGAGAGAAAAGAGTCGAACGGTCTGTGCATTTTTGGGGACCGCTATGACGGTTGGAAGAAATAAAAAAAAAATTACGTTCTCGTGTTTGGTGTAAAAGATAACGTTCTTCTTTTTAATAGAAAAAATGATTTTCCTTTTCGGTGTAAGACGTTACGTGTTGAGATGTATAAAGAAAAGTCGGATTCTTGTTCGTATCGTGGTTCTTTTTCGTGATTGATTTTGCCCGATGTGGATTGTCTTGTTAATACAGTAAAAGAAAAGAAAAGAGGAAAAGTCCAATGGTCCGGAACGTAGTGTTTTGCTTTCTTTTTGTCTTTAAAAATTAACACAAGATTATACTCAAGAAGTGTGGTTTGAGAAAATCAGCAGCAATAAATATTGCAAGCAGAAAATGAAACGAGGTGTTTTAATGGTTCCTGCTGTAACGATCCTAAATCACTACTCCCATCCAAATCCCCAATATCCCCAATACCTCCCATAACCCAAATCGAATCATATGTTAATTCAACCAAAAGTTAATTTGTCGCACATTAATTCAATTTCACATTAACTCATCCAATTGAATCATATGCACGATAAATTTAAACCAAAATCCATCTGTCGTGCATTGATCCAATTCCCAATAATCCTGACATCATGAAATGGTTAACTCAAAAGGCATTTCATGATTTCCCTTCCAAGAATTTATTCAAATAAATTCTTAATCACTTCCACACGAAATCTTGTGTGTACTTCTTGGAATTTTTACATTAAAAACGTTGACAAATCTCAACGACATAAAAGTATAAAAGGAAGGTACATTTGATTTTCGGGATGAGTCAAGTTCCAGAAGGCCGAACCCCTGGTCCGATGCCGTGTCACAATAATCTAAAAAGGGAAAATAAAAAAGAGACTTTTAACAAAAAGCAAAGCCAAGTCTTTTAGTTGTCCGCGGAACACTCTCCCGGTGGAAAGTGAAGAAGCAAAATAAAGAAATGTTGACCAGATATTGCGGACCCTAGATCGGGAATCCCCCCGACTACAGGAAAAGCGGCACCACGGAACACTCTCCCGGTGGAAAGTGACCAAGCAAAATAAAGAGATCTTGACCAGATATTGCGGACCCTAGAACGGGAATCCCCTCTAACAACAGGAGACGGCGCCATTCCCTGCCAAGAAGCTCGCGGAGACCGAGGCCCACGTCCGAAAGCCCACACGCGCAAACGAAGGAAGTTGGGAGGGCACACCTCTTCACGCCATCCACTTCAACCCAGAAGCGGCCCCGCAGAAGATCACCAATAAAGGGAGATGACCCACTGGCTATTGATTACACACAATAAGGAGGTGTTACGGCCGCAACCGCCCAGCCCATAAAACTTACCTATTTAGAGCCAGTCTCCACCGCTAGCGGCGATACACGCCAAGAGCATCCACTTAAAGGATGTGACGTTAACTAAGCCAAAAAACAGGCAGCATATATTGAACTTCACGTTCGCCTAAAACAAATAAAGCATTACCCCATACACCCACTCGTCCCGCATAAATTGATAGCAAGCAAATCAAGCTAAAAAGTGCAATTTGCGCTAATCAATCAAATGCCAAGTAAATTGAGCTGAACGCTAAATTTACTCACATAAAAGCTGAAAGATAATCATTGAACCAAGGATTCACCCAACAAAAACTCCTAAAAGGCAAATGTGCGGACCAGATGCCGTCGTCCGAACCAAAATCGATGGGAATCAAAAAAAAAAAAAATGTACGCCAGCAATTTTATGACCCCTTCAGAAAAATGGTTACTTAAAACCATTAAGACAACCAGCTCCAGTTTTCGTTCTAACCAAATTAAGTTAGAACAGACGAAAAGGCAATAAAGCAAAATAAACATGCGCCTCGGCACCATTGATCCTCCTTCATGAGTTTCCCACGGGAAAAATTCATTAGGCAAAAGAAAAACAATAGGCGAAATAAACGCGCTATTGATTTTTCTTTGGGTTTAACACCAAAAAAAAGGGGACAAGGCAAAAAGGAAGGATCCTTTGATCTCGTGAAAGAAACCAGGTTTCACACCTAGGAAAAAATACAATGGAAAACGAACAACGATAGTGGGATGAGAATTGTTGTTCGGGCCATTGTTGAAGACGAGGCTGGTTTTGGGATCAAGTCCAAAAAAAAAAAGGACAATGGAGTTGTGTTTCGGGTCAAGTCCAGAACGGACGTAAGTTTGGTTTCTAGAGTTTGGTTTTGAAAATTTGACGGGAACGGTCCGTGACGTGTGTGCGAGCCAAAATAAATTAAGTTAAAGTTGGTGTATAAAGTTATAGGATTATAACTAATAACAGAAGTGTAACTGAGAGAAGAGTTAAGTGATCGTCACAAAATAAATTAAGTTAAAGAAAAGAAAAAGGTGTTTTATTTTCAATCTGTGTGTGTGTGGTGTGCAAAGTGGGTGGTGTCGATAAAGACTATTACAGAGGTGAGCGAAACCGATTTTAATTTCAACTAGTAGCTACCTCAACACTGCGGCTTTATCGGGCTGGATATACGCCTGGTGTAGGGTGACAGTGAAGCGGAGCCCTGGTTGGACACCGGGATCAACCCTTTTCCGCCAGGTATACCCAAGGGCTGGCGAAAGTGAGTACCTACGGCGTGCTGCCAAGGTACGTTCCAATTACAATAACCAAACAACAAATTATATTTTGCATACAATGCAACAATCGCTGTGCAACAAGAGTACAATGGATACGACACAACAAGAGTATATATCGACCGAGGACTACAACGTTTAGAAGTACAACAGTCGGCTACGGTAGACTATTAACAAATCACAATACTACACGCTACAACACTTTTACGGCAAATTGTACAACATGGAAGAAATATCACCACAAGTGGCGCAGCCACGCCCGCCATCCCAGCTGCAACCTTACCATTGGCAAGTACATTAATTGCTACAACAATTATATTACGAGAAATTATACAGTGACCACTATACAACCATTACACTGTAATTCAAATATATACGATACAACTATTACCTCACAATTCGAACACATCACATTCAATTTAAATTTACACCACATAAAAAACACACATCACATTGGCGTTGCCAGCAGGTTTCTCTGCAATTTTGCTACCCTGTCAGCGCATCCCACAACAGTTGATTGAATTCGAATTATACAAAATAAAATAAGTAAACTAGACTTAAAGAACCAAAATTAAAAGATGATGAGTGTGTTGATTGAATTTGGATTATACAAAATACAATAATTGGAGTAAAAGAAAATAATAAAAAAGGTAAAAAAGAAAAATAAAAAGGTGGAAAAAAAAATAGCAGAGCCAGAGTGAAAGACTTGAGTTCACCCAAACCAAGACCACAAAAAAAGCGGAAGCAGAGTAGAAACTACTTCGTCTTTAACATTGCCAGGTGGCAATCTATAAACTTTTCTCGTAAACCTAGTCACCCTTCCCTTATTTCCTTCAGAACCAACCCTTAACCAGCAGCCACACTATATGTGACCTTGGGATTGTGGCGGTTCTACTAACGTCACTGCTACCTTTTCCACTTACCCCCAAATCTTCCTGCCCTAAAGCACTAGTGATCTTACCATTTGTCGCTTATGCAAGCGCAGTAAATCCCCCAAACATTCTCCCACCGATCTTATCAACTTTCGCTTATGCGCTTGACCTTGGGATCCTATGAAATAGGGAGCATAACTTCCTCTCACATAACGACGAAATGATCCTGAAAACCAATTCAGCCCTCGGATTCGTAAAACTCTGGTCAAAGGAATTCCTGCGTAACCCCTGGGTCATCCGACACCTTTACCTTTCCTTGTTGTATATTCAAACATCAGCAGTTAGCAAACGTAAGCGATTCAATTGTAAGCGTGTGATATATCTGAGGCGAAAATTTTCATTTGCAAAGGTATTGTTATTAATTTGCTAATCAAAGACTTTGTAAGAACATTAAACAACATTAAAAAAGATGCGGGACGTGAAAATCCAGCGGAAATAGATAACACCAACGAAAATCTCTCTATTAATGTGTTGTGCAAATTTATTAAAATTGGCCCCTTCCGTTTCGAACCAAAAAAACCTTAAGGTTTATAGAGAACGGTCTACGAATTAGTTTGCCAAATAGCTCTAATGCATCCGTTATCGTTTTAGATATAAGTAATGAAGAGATTGTTAAAATAGATGCATATTTTTCTAAAGCATTTTCAGTCATATTCCTGTATGTTCTGCCGTACTATATTGGGAGGATATGGTCAAATTTGAAAAGCGACCCCACAACCGAAAATATCAAGATGCCGGTCTTCATTTCAGAGAAGAATTGTCAAGATTATAGAAAAATCATATTCCAGATCGAAGATTTGTCAGAGGAATCAACCAACGTAATTCGATCGATCTACGGAAATATCACCTAGACAGAAATTCAATTTAATTAGGCCAACCAATTGCTTTTAAGGGCATCGTCTGAGGATGAAGATGTCCACGATGCTAATCGCTGCACCAGTTCCAGTAACGTAAGCAGAATTTTCACCTATCCGCCAGGAAAAAGGGGCATTACTGTTTACACGAGCGACTATATGTGCTTATCCCGCAACATATATATCAACGGCGTCATCATTGATATTTATTTAAGGTGGATAGAAACAAATGTCATTCCTAAAGATGTTCAGGGAAGAACTTATATATTTAGCTCCTTCTTTTATACACGCTTGTAGCACTGTCATCCCATTCGACGCCACAGAATTCAAACTTACCAACGGCCGCACAGGAACGTCATGCCAATGTGGCTAAATGGACGAGAAACGTCAATTTGTTCGAAAAGGACTTTGTTGTTATTCCAATCAATGAATTATCCCACTGGTTCCTAGCCATCATTTGCTTCCCCGGATTACACGCACCGGTCACATCTGATACTCACAAACCTGAGCAAACGCAAATAACTGCCACTAAGAAGAAAGAAGCTCGCGAAAACAAGATGTCGTTCGAAATATCCAGGACACCTATGACCCCAAACATGGAACATAATGAAGCCAAAGGTAACGACAACGACATTGCAACAGATGGCAGTGTCATCGATTGACCCATAGACACCGGAACACAACGGCAACCTATTAAGCAACCGGTAATATTGATATTTGATTCATTACCGTCACGATCTCGACAAACAGTCATTGAAGCATTACGAGATTATATTACGTGCGAATACCAGGTCAAAATGAATATTAGAACACAAAATTTAAATTCAGTTGTCAAATAATCGCCAACGAGTGCAAAAGTAAATCGAGTCGGGTTCGGTGACTGAAAAAGGTGTGTCGTAAAAATCAAATTAGACAAAAAGAACAAAAATTAAAAGGTGTTGAGTGTGTTGAGTGAATTCGAATTATACAAAATTAAATAAGTACATTAGACTTAAAGAACCAAAATTAAAAGATGTTGAGTGTGTTGATTGAATTTGGATTATACAAAATCAAATATTTAAATTAGACTTAAAAACAAAAATAAAAAGAGTGTGTTAATTAAATTAGACTTAACAACAAAAATAGACAGATGTTGAGTGTGTTGATTGAATTTGAATTATACAAAATACAATAATTAAATCGGATTTAAAGAAAATAATTAAAAAGATAAACAACAAAAATAAAAAGGTGGAAAAAAAAATAGCAGAGCCAGAGTGAAAGACTTGAGTTCACCCAACCCAAAACCACAAAAAAAGCGGAAGCAGAATAGAAACTACTTCGTCTTTAACATTGCCAGGTGGCAATCTATAAACTTTTCTCGTAAACCTATTCACCCTCCTCTTATTTCCTTCAGAACCAACCCTTAACCGTTATTCACACTATATGTGACCTTGGGATCCTATGAAATAGGGAGCATAACTTGCTCTCACATAACGACGAAATGATCCTGAAAACCAATTCAGCCCTCGAATTCGTAAAACTCTGGTCAAAGGAATTCCTGCGTAACCCCTGGGTGACTCGACACCTTTACCTTTCCTTGTTGTATATTCAAACGTCAGCAGTTAGCAAACGTAAGCGATTCAATTGTACGCGTGTGATATATCTGAGGCGAAAATTTTCATTTGCAAAAGTATTGTTATTAATTTGCTAATCAAAGACTTTGTAAGAACATTAAAAAACATTAAAATGGATGCGGGACGTGAAAATCCAGCGGAAATTGATAACACCAACGAAAATCTCTCTATTAATGTGTTGTGCAAATTTATTAAAATTGGCCCTTTCCGTTTCGAAACAAAAAGCCCTTAACGTTTATAGAGAACGGTCTACGAATTATTTTGCCAAATAGCTCTAATGCATCCGTTATCGTTTTTGATATAAGTAATGAAGACATTGTTGAAATAGACGCATATTTTTCTAAAGCATTTTCAGTGAAATTCCTGTATGTTCTGCCGTACTATATTGGGAGGATATGGTCAAATTTGAAAAGCGACCCAACAACCAAAAATGTCAAGATGCCGGTCTTCATTTCAGAGAAGAATTGTCAAGATTATAGAAAAATGATATTCCAGATCAAAGATTTGTCAGATGAATCAACCAATGTAATTTGATCGATCTACGGAAATATTTTGGCGGTTCCTCCGAACGCGACAACTTACGTTTCCATCGATAATTCAAAAACTCCCACCTAGAGCATCCGAAAACCCTATAAAACAAGTATTATAGAAGTTCCATTTAAACGGCATTACTTACCTTTTTGTCATCCACCTAAAATGGGTCCTAACCACCTAATCCATAGTTCGGCGCTAAGGCAAAAGGCATTGCACCAAACAGATATTTTCCACAAGGTCATAATTATATCAAACGCACCATGATTCGAAAAAGCAATTCGGTCGCATCAATAAGCAACCGACATAACTCGACCACCGCGGTGCACATATCCCCTGTCGAATTTACAGCACACAAGCAGGAGATACTCTTGCTTTACTTCCTGGCTGCAACTATATCGGTCGCTAAACCGATCGACTAGAAATGGTTAACTTGCACCTGGCTGCAGAGAGTCGGGTTCTCGTTAGTGTAAATACACACATGAGAGTTTGACCTCCGAAGCCGCCAGCAACGTGCGCCCGATCAGCATAAATGCCTTACGCAGTGCCGATTGGGTAAACATTCCCATGTTTCTGTATCACGATAGCGTGCACCAGTTACAAACGTATCGTGTAACATTTCCTTTTATGGAATTATGATATCCATGGTTCGCATGCTCATGGACATCAGCATGAGCATGCGAAGTAACCGCATCTATGCGCGTGCACACCCTCGCCGTGACCAGGGTGGAAAGATCATCCCTTATTGGTCACCGAAGCGATGGATGGTATGTGGTATTTTGTCGTTTCGGTGGCAACCACCATTCTCAAATCAGATTCCGTTAAGGTAAGTCGGACCTCCACGTTAAACGCAAAACGAGAGTCGATAGTCTGAATCAAATAGCTAACGGTGGAGGAGTGTTTCGTTTAGTAAATCTAAAGAGTGTTTTGCTTGATTAATCGAAATGTAGATAGTTTGCGGGCAGTCGAATGTGATGCCGTTTTGTTTAATTAATCCAAGTGATGCAGTTTAATTTAATCTAAAATAATTCGATTGCCAACAATTACATATAGCGCACATATCTATACCAGTAACTTTTAATTAATCCAAGTTATGCAGTTTAATTTAATCTAAAATAATTCCATTTGCTAACAATTACCTATAGTGCACACGCCTATATCGATGTAACTTTTGGTTTAAACAAAAAGAGTTCCACGTACCGACAGTTAGTTACAGTGCACCGTGTCTAGGACAAGGGTCACCGAACAGTGGAACATGGTTACAGTGCAGTAACCCAAGAGACATTGTATTAGGATTATCACGAAGTGTATTTTTTATGTTGATTAAATAAATTAAGAAACGTTGTAGAGGCGGGTTTTTTTTATTAATTATCCCCAGGAGGACTCTAATAGAGACAATAGGAAAACATAACTCCACAGTGGTGACATTAGTTGACGGTGAAATACGCAAACCTTCTGATCTGGACTCAGAAACCATCAGGTGTTCTCGAGTGCAATAGTAAAAAAGACAAAAAAATCAAAATAACTACTGACGAGCAAGAAGAGCCCCGACCCATCGGTACGCAGCTATCGCAACACAACGTCACCCAACAACGACACAGGGCGGGACTTCAGGTTTTTTCCTGCTTTTTATTTATTTTTCAAGATGTTATTTCTCCTTGCGGTGAGTTCCGTCTGAGCCACCAACGATAAATTTCAAAAAATCTTAAATATCTAATTGAATCATTCATTTTAAAAGGTAGAGGTGGAAATAGTTCACCATTTAAAATAGATTGCAGTTCAAGAAATTGTTGGTCATTACATTTCATCCCTTATTGGTCACCGAAGCGATGGAAGGAATTTGGTATTCTGTTTTGGTGGCAATCACCAGTCTCAAATCAGATTCCGTGGAGGTAAGTCGGGCCACCGCGTTAATTAAAAGATGTTGAGTGTGTTGATTGAATTCGAATTATACAAAATAAAATACGTAAATTCGAATTAAAACCCAAAATTAAAAGCTGTTGAGTGTGTTGATTGAATTTGGATTATACAAAATAAAATAATTAAATTAGACTTAAAAACAAAAATAAAAAGTGTGTTAATTAAATTAAACTTAACAACAAAAATAGACAGATGTTGAGTGTGTTGATTGAATTTGAATTATACAAAATACAATAATTAAATCGGATTTAAAGAAAATAATTAAAAAGATAAAGAAGAAAAATAAAAAGGTGGAAAAAAATAGCAGAGCCAGAGTGAAAGACTTGAGTCCTCCCAACCCGAAACCACAAAAAAAGCGGAAGCGGGATAGAAACTGCTTCGTCTTTAACATTACCAGGTGGCAATCTATAAACTTTTCTCGTAAATCTATTCACCCTTCCCTTATTTCCTTCAGAACCAACCCTTAACCCAGAACCAACCCGTGAACGCCACTGCTCACCTTCCCATTGTAGTGATCCTAAATCACTACTCCCATCCAAATCCCCAATATTACCTATAATCTCAACCTAATTCCCATAGTGAATCATATGAGCGACAAGTTAAACCAAAAGTTAATTTGTCGCACATTGATTCAATTTCAAATTAACTTACATCCGAATCCAATTGAATCATATGCACGATAAATTTAAACCAGAGTCCATTTGCCGTACATTGATTCAATTCCTAATAATCCTAACATCATGAAATGCTTAACTCTAAATCCATTTCATGATTTCTCCTTCCGGAAATTTATTTAAGTAAATTCCTATACACTTCCCAGAATCCTATTCCAATTGAAGCACACAAAATCTTGTTTGTGCTTCTTGGAATTTTTAAATAAAATTGTTAACAAATCTCTGTTGCCATAGAGTATAAAAGGGCGGTACATTTTGGATTCGAGAGGAGTAAGGTTCCAGAGGCCAAGGCAACGGCCATAAGTGAATTACAAGAAACAAAGAAAATAAAATTAATAAATTATTAAATAAATAAAATCGTCTTTCACTATTTGACCCCGGAAACAACCGGATCTCCCCAAGGAGGTAAGAAGTAAGATACAAATGATATAACCTCCACACCATTAACCAAGTAAAAACTTCCAACCTAGAGCATCCAAAAACGATAAAACCAGTATTGTGGCAGTTCCATTGAAGGCCACTAGTTACCTTACAACCTATGATGAAGAAACAGTTTCCTAAAACACATTAAAATATGTACTCAGTTCCATAATTGTATCATTATCTACAGAAATACTTTAAATCAATAATTCTCGCTGACGTAAAATTCCATCAGCAATAATAAGTATTTTCCACAAGTAAAAGCAATTTGGTTGCACCATCAAGCAACCAACATTACCCGAACTATAGCAATGAGATATCCCCTTACGAGTCTGCCGCACACGTGCACGAGATGTTTCTTCTTTTCCTTTTTATACATGCCCACATCGGTCGGTCATCCGATCGACAACCACATTAAGGCATACGGCTGACCGCCCAAGGAAGTCGAGTCCTCAAAAAGGGAAAATATCCAGCGAGAATTCGACTGCGTGGAGATGCCGCCAAGATGTGCACGATTAGCATAAATGCCGCACGCAGTTGCTGATCGTGTTAACACAAAATATCGATGTCGAGATAGATGCACCAGCTGCAACCATGCCAGCCAAAGTTCCCCTTGTGGATTCGGTTGATCCACGGTCCGCATACTTGTGGACACACACTATGAGCAGCAGAAGAGATCATCGTGTGTGCGTTTCGCGCCCCTGTGCTGGGGCCGATGCAAGGAAGATCATCCCCTTATGTCGACAAGCGTAAGATGGAATTGTATCTTTTGAAGAAAAAAATCGATACGGATTCAGTGGTGGCAAGTCTGGCTTCCACGTTAAACATAAATAGAGAGTCGAGCTTCAGCCACCACTGGGTGCACATGAGCCTAGCGTTAACGGAATCGAACCTGAATGTGTCGTTGAAAGTATATTCAATTTTATCTAAATATAAAAGGAATCCGACTAATGCATCTGACTGTAATCTATCATCTATAAATATAAGTGAAGTTGAATGCGTTGTTTAATTATAATCAATTTTGACTAAATGTAAATAAATTTAGACATGGTACGTAAGTTGTGAACTATTTCAGGTGTAACCTTATATAACGAATAAAAGCTGGAGAGAAGAATTGGAGTCGTTTTTATTTTCTGCACCGTGATCAATGACTAGCGCGTTGGAGTGTCTTCGTGAACCAGCGCACCTGCCTGCAGAATATAAAGCAGAAAACCCCCACACTTTCTCTCACATAACGACGAAATGATCCTGAAAACCAATTCAGCCCTCGCATTCGTAAAACTCTGGTCAAAGGAGTTCCTGCGTAACCCCTGGGTGACTCGACACCTTTACCTTTCCTTCGTTCGTCCGCTGCTCGAATATCCTGGCCAGGTATGGTCCCCTTATAAAAAAATCCATACCCGCAGATTCGAATGTATTCAACCTCGCCCTCCGTGGTCTAGGATGGGAAGACCCCTTGATTCTGCTCCCTTAATTTAACGACCTAAAACCCCAGCATACGGTAGAGTCCTGTCCGAAATTCTGTTCATTCATTGGTCCCTCCGCGACTCTGTCGACAGCCCCTTACTGAATTCAATTTTTCTCAATACAAACCCTCATAACATACGAAACCGCCCCTTTCTCTATGGCCATATAAGCAAGTTGTCCTGCTCGATTATATGACATTTTGAACTGTATATTCAAACGTCAGCAGTATGCAAACGTAAGCGATTCAATAGTACGCATGTGATATATCTGAGGCGAACATTTTCATTTGCAAAAGTATTGTTATTAATTTTCTAATCAAAGACTTTGTAAGAACATTAAAAAACATTAAAATGGATGCGGGACGTGAAAATTCAGCGGAAATTGGTAACACCAACGAAAATCTCTCTATTAATGTGATGTGCAAATTTATTCAAATTGGTCCCTTCCGTTTCGAAACAAAAATCCCCTTAACGTTTACAGAGAACGGTCTACGAATTATTTTGCCAAATAACTCTAATGCACCCGTTATCGTTTTAGATATAAGTAATGAAGACATTATTAAAATAGACGCATACCTTTCTAAAGCATTTTCAGTAATGTTCCTGTATGTTCTGCCGTACTATATTGGGAGGATATGGTCAAATTTGAAAAGCGACCCCACAACCGAAGACGCCAAGATGCCGGTCTTCATTTCAGAGAAGAATTGTCAAGATTATAGAAATCTCATATTCCAGATCGAAGATTTGTCAGAGGAATCAACCAACGTAATTCGATCGATCTACGGAAATATATCACCTTGACAGATTTTCGATTTAATTATGCCAACCAATTGCTTTTAAGGGCATCGTCTGAGGACGAAGATGTCCACGATGCTAATCGCTGCACCAGTTCCAGTAACGTAAGCAGAATTTTCACCTATCCGCCAGGAAAAAGGGGCATTACTGTTTACACGAGCGACTATATGTGCTTATCCCGCAACATATATATCAACGGCGTCATCATTGATATTTATTTAAGGTGGATAGAAACAAATGTCATTCCTAAAGATGTTCAGGGAAGAACATATATATTTAGCTCCTTCTTTTATACACGCTTGTAGCACTGTCATCCCATTCGACGCCACAGAATTCAAACTTACCAACGGCCGCACAGGAACGTCATGCCAATGTGGCTAAATGGACGAGAAACGTCAATTTGTTCGAAAAGGACTTTGTTGTTATTCCAATCAATGAATTATCCCACTGGTTCCTAGCCATCATTTGCTTTCCCGGGTTACACGCACCGGTCACATCTGATACTCACAAACCTGAGCAAACGCAAATAACTGCCACTAAGAAGAAAGAAGCTCGCGAGAACAAGATGTCGTTCGAAATATCCAGGACACCTATGACCCCAAACATGGAACATAATGAAGCCAAAGGTAACGACAACGACATTGCAACAGATGGCAGTGTCATCGATTGACCCATAGACACCGGAACACAACGGCAACCTATTAAGCAACCGGTAATATTGATATTTGATTCATTACCGTCACGATCTCGACAAACAGTCATTGAAGCATTACGAGATTATATTACGTGCGAATACCAGGTCAAAATGAATATTAGAACACAAAATTTAAATTCAGTTGTCAAATAATCGCCAACGAGTGCAAAAGTAAATCGAGTCGGGTTCGGTGACTGAAAAAGGTGTGTCGTAAAAATCAAATTAGACAAAAAGAACAAAAATTAAAAGGTGTTGAGTGTGTTGAGTGAATTCGAATTATACAAAATTAAATAAGTACATTAGACTTAAAGAACCAAAATTAAAAGATGTTGAGTGTGTTGATTGAATTTGGATTATACAAAATCAAATATTTAAATTAGACTTAAAAACAAAAATAAAAAGAGTGTGTTAATTAAATTAGACTTAACAACAAAAATAGACAGATGTTGAGTGTGTTGATTGAATTTGAATTATACAAAATACAATAATTAAATCGGATTTAAAGAAAGTAATTAAAAAGATAAACAACAAAAATAAAAAGGTGGAAAAAAAAAATAGCAGAGCCAGAGTGAAAGACTTGAGTTCACCCAACCCAAAACCACAAAAAAAGCGGAAGCAGAATAGAAAATACTTCGTCTTTAACATTGCCAGGTGGCAATCTATAAACTTTTCTCGTAAACCTATTCACCCTCCCCTTATTTCCTTCAGAACCAACCCTTAACCGTTATTCACACTATATGTGACCTTGGGATCCTATGAAATAGGGAGCATAACTTGCTCTCACATAACGACGAAATGATCCTGAAAACCAATTCAGCCCTCGAATTCGTAAAACTCTGGTCAAAGGAATTCCTGCGTAACCCCTGGGTGACTCGACACCTTTACCTTTCCTTGTTGTATATTCAAACGTCAGCAGTTAGCAAACGTAAGCGATTCAATTGTACGCGTGTGATATATCTGAGGCGAAAATTTTCATTTGCAAAAGTATTGTTATTAATTTGCTAATCAAAGACTTTGTAAGAACATTAAAAAACATTAAAATGGATGCGGGACGTGAAAATCCAGCGGAAATTGATAACACCAACGAAAATCTCTCTATTAATGTGTTGTGCAAATTTATTAAAATTGGCCCTTTCCGTTTCGAAACAAAAAGCCCTTAACGTTTATAGAGAACGGTCTACGAATTATTTTGCCAAATAGCTCTAATGCATCCGTTATCGTTTTTGATATAAGTAATGAAGACATTGTTGAAATAGACGCATATTTTTCTAAAGCATTTTCAGTGAAATTCCTGTATGTTCTGCCGTACTATATTGGGAGGATATGGTCAAATTTGAAAAGCGACCCAACAACCAAAAATGTCAAGATGCCGGTCTTCATTTCAGAGAAGAATTGTCAAGATTATAGAAAAATGATATTCCAGATCAAAGATTTGTCAGATGAATCAACCAATGTAATTTGATCGATCTACGGAAATATTTTGGCGGTTCCTCCGAACGCGACAACTTACGTTTCCATCGATAATTCAAAAACTCCCACCTAGAGCATCCGAAAACCCTATAAAACAAGTATTATAGAAGTTCCATTTAAACGGCATTACTTACCTTTTTGTCATCCACCTAAAATGGGTCCTAACCACCTAATCCATAGTTCGGCGCTAAGGCAAAAGGCATTGCACCAAACAGATATTTTCCACAAGGTCATAATTATATCAAACGCACCATGATTCGAAAAAGCAATTCGGTCGCATCAATAAGCAACCGACATAACTCGACCACCGCGGTGCACATATCCCCTGTCGAATTTACAGCACACAAGAAGGAGATACTCTTGCTTTACTTCCTGGCTGCAACTATATCGGTCGCTAAACCGATCGACTAGAAATGGTTAACTTGCACCTGGCTGCAGAGAGTCGGGTTCTCGTTAGTGTAAATACACACATGAGAGTTTGACCTCCGAAGCCGCCAGCAACGTGCGCCCGATCAGCATAAATGCCTTACGCAGTGCCGATTGGGTAAACATTCCCATGTTTCTGTATCACGATAGCGTGCACCAGTTACAAACTTATCGTGTAACATTTCCTTTTATGGAATTATGATATCCATGGTTCGCATGCTCATGGACATCAGCATGAGCATGCGAAGTAACCGCATCTATGCGCGTGCACACCCTCGCCGTGACCAGGGTGGAAAGATCATCCCTTATTGGTCACCGAAGCGATGGATGGTATGTGGTATTTTGTCGTTTCGGTGGCAACCACCATTCTCAAATCAGATTCCGTTAAGGTAAGTCGGACCTCCACGTTAAACGCAAAACGAGAGTCGATAGTCTGAATCAAATAGCTAACGGTGGAGGAGTGTTTCGTTTAGTAAATCTAAAGAGTGTTTTGCTTGATTAATCGAAATGTAGATAGTTTGCGGGCAGTCGAATGTGATGCCGTTTTGTTTAATTAATCCAAGTGATGCAGTTTAATTTAATCTAAAATAATTCAATTGCCAACAATTACATATAGCGCACATATCTATACCAGTAACTTTTAATTAATCCAAGTTATGCAGTTTAATTTAATCTAAAATAATTCCATTTGCTAACAATTACCTATAGTGCACACGCCTATATCGATGTAACTTTTGGTTTAAACAAAAAGAGTTCCACGTACCGACAGTTAGTTACAGTGCACCGTGTCTAGGACAAGGGTCACCGAACAGTGGAACATGGTTACAGTGCAGTAACCCAAGAGACATTGTATTAGGATTATCACGAAGTGTATTTTTTATGTTGATTAAATAAATTAAGAAACGTTGTAGAGGCGGGTTTTTTTTATTAATTATCCCCAGGAGGACTCTAATAGAGACAATAGGAAAACATAACTCCACAGTGGTGACATTAGTTGACGGTGAAATACGCAAACCTTCTGATCTGGACTCAGAAACCATCAGGTGTTCTCGAGTGCAATAGTAAAAAAGACAAAAAAATCAAAATAACTACTGACGAGCAAGAAGAGCCCCGACCCATCGGTACGCAGCTACCGCAACACAACGTCACCCAACAACGACACAGGGCGGGACTTCAGGCTTTTTCCTGCTTTTTATTTATTTTTCAAGATGTTATTTCTCCTTGCGGTGAGTTCCGTCTGAGCCACCAACGATAAATTTCAAAAAATCTTAAATATCTAATTGAATCATTCATTTTAAAAGGTAGAGGTGGAAATAGTTCACCATTTAAAATAGATTGCAGTTCAAGAAATTGTTGGTCATTACATTTCATCCCTTATTGGTCACCGAAGCGATGGAAGGAATTTGGTATTCTGTTTTGGTGGCAATCACCAGTCTCAAATCAGATTCCGTGGAGGTAAGTCGGGCCACCGCGTTAATTAAAAGATGTTGAGTGTGTTGATTGAATTCGAATTATACAAAATAAAATACGTAAATTCGAATTAAAACCCAAAATTAAAAGCTGTTGAGTGTGTTGATTGAATTTGGATTATACAAAATAAAATAATTAAATTAGACTTAAAAACAAAAATAAAAAGTGTGTTAATTAAATTAGACTTAACAACAAAAATAGACAGATGTTGAGTGTGTTGATTGAATTTGAATTATACAAAATACAATAATTAAATCGGATTTAAAGAAAATAATTAAAAAGATAAAGAAGAAAAATAAAAAGGTGGAAAAAAATAGCAGAGCCAGAGTGAAAGACTTGAGTCCTCCCAACCCGAAACCACAAAAAAAGCGGAAGCGGGATAGAAACTGCTTCGTCTTTAACATTACCAGGTGGCAATCTATAAACTTTTCTCGTAAATCTATTCACCCTTCCCTTATTTCCTTCAGAACCAACCCTTAACCCAGAACCAACCCGTGAACGCCACTGCTCACCTTCCCATTGTAGTGATCCTAAATCACTACTCCCATCCAAATCCCCAATATTACCTATAATCTCAACCTAATTCCCATAGTGAATCATATGAGCGACAAGTTAAACCAAAAGTTAATTTGTCGCACATTGATTCAATTTCAAATTAACTTACATCCGAATCCAATTGAATCATATGCACGATAAATTTAAACCAGAGTCCATTTGCCGTACATTGATTCAATTCCTAATAATCCTAACATCATGAAATGCTTAACTCTAAATCCATTTCATGATTTCTCCTTCCGGAAATTTATTTAAGTAAATTCCTATACACTTCCCAGAATCCTATTCCAATTGAAGCACACAAAATCTTGTTTGTGCTTCTTGGAATTTTTAAATAAAATTGTTAACAAATCTCTGTTGGCATTATAAAAGGGCGGTACATTTTGGATTCGAGAGGAGTAAGGTTCCAGAGGCCAAGGCAACGGCCATAAGTAAATTACAAGAAACAAAGAAAATAAAATTAATAAATTATTAAATAAATAAAATCGTCTTTCACTATTTGACCCCGGAAACAACCGGATCTCCCCAAGGAGGTAAGAAGTAAGATACAAATGATATAACCTCCACACCATTAACCAAGTAAAAACTTCCAACCTAGAGCATCCAAAAACGATAAAACCAGTATTGTGGCAGTTCCATTGAAGGCCACTAGTTACCTTACAACCTATGATGAAGAAACAGTTTCCTAAAACACATTAAAATATGTACTCAGTTCCATAATTGTATCATTATCTACAGAAATACTTTAAATCAATAATTCTCGCTGACGTAAAATTCCATCAGCAATAATAAGTATTTTCCACAAGTAAAAGCAATTTGGTTGCACCATCAAGCAACCAACATTACCCGAACTATAGCAATGAGATATCCCCTTACGAGTCTGCCGCACCGTGCACGAGATGTTTCTCCTTTTCCTTTTTATACATGCCCACATCGGTCGGTCATCCGATCGACAACCACATTAAGGCATACGGCTGACCGCCCAAGGAAGTCGAGTCCTCAAAAAGGGAAAATATCCAGCGAGAATTCGACTGCGTGGAGATGCCGCCAAGATGTGCACGATTAGCATAAATGCCGCACGCAGTTGCTGATCGTGTTAACACAAAATATCGATGTCGAGATAGATGCACCAGCTGCAACCATGCCAGCCAAAGTTCCCCTTGTGGATTCGGTTGATCCACGGTCCGCATACTTGTGGACACACACTATGAGCAGCAGAAGAGATCATCGTGTGTGCGTTTCGCGCCCCTGTGCTGGGGCCGATGCAAGGAAGATCATCCCCTTATGTCGACAAGCGTAAGATGGAATTGTATCTTTTGAAGAAAAAAATCGATACGGATTCAGTGGTGGCAAGTCTGGCTTCCACGTTAAACATAAATAGAGAGTCGAGCTTCAGCCACCACTGGGTGCACATGAGCCTAGCGTTAACGGAATCGAACCTGAATGTGTCGTTGAAAGTATATTCAATTTTATCTAAATATAAAAGGAATCCGACTAATGCATCTGACTGTAATCTATCATCTATAAATATAAGTGAAGTTGAATGCGTTGTTTAATTATAATCAATTTTGACTAAATGTAAATAAATTTAGACATGGTACGTAAGTTGTGAACTATTTCAGGTGTAACCTTATATAACGAATAAAAGCTGGAGAGAAGAATTGGAGTCGTTTTTATTTTCTGCACCGTGATCAATGACTAGCGCGTTGGGGTGTCTTCGTGAACCAGCGCACCTGCCTGCAGAATATAAAGCAGAAAACCCCCACACTTTCTCTCACATAACGACGAAATGATCCTGAAAACCCATTCAGCCCTCGCATTCGTAAAACTCTGGTCAAAGGAATTCCTGCGTAACCCCTGGGTGACTCGACACCTTTACCTTTCCTTCGTTCGTCCGCTGCTCGAATATCCTGGCCAGGTATGGTCCCCTTATCAAAAAATCCATACCCGCAGATTCGAATGTATTCAACCTCGCCCTCCGTGGTCTAGGATGGGAAGACCCCTTGATTCTGCTCCCTTAATTTAACGACCTAAAACCCCAGCATACGGTAGAGTCCTGTCCGAAATTCTGTTCATTCATTGGTCCCTCCGCGACTCTGTCGACAGCCCCTTACTGAATTCAATTTTTCTCAATACAAACCCTCATAACATACGAAACCGCCCCTTTCTCTATGACCATATAAGCAAGTTGTCCTGCTCGATTATATGACATTTTGAACTGTATATTCAAACGTCAGCAGTATGCAAACGTAAGCGATTCAATAGTACGCATGTGATATATCTGAGGCGAACATTTTCATTTGCAAAAGTATTGTTATTAATTTTCTAATCAAAGACTTTGTAAGAACATTAAAAAACATTAAAATGGATGCGGGACGTGAAAATTCAGCGGAAATTGGTAACACCAACGAAAATCTCTCTATTAATGTGATGTGCAAATTTATTCAAATTGGTCCCTTCCGTTTCGAAACAAAAATCCCCTTAACGTTTACAGAGAACGGTCTACGAATTATTTTGCCAAATAACTCTAATGCACCCGTTATCGTTTTAGATATAAGTAATGAAGACATTATTAAAATAGACGCATACCTTTCTAAAGCATTTTCAGTAATGTTCCTGTATGTTCTGCCGTACTATATTGGGAGGATATGGTCAAATTTGAAAAGCGACCCCACAACCGAAGACGCCAAGATGCCGGTCTTCATTTCAGAGAAGAATTGTCAAGATTATAGAAATCTCATATTCCAGATCGAAGATTTGTCAGAGGAATCAACCAACGTAATTCGATCGATCTACGGAAATATATCACCTTGACAGATTTTCGATTTAATTATGCCAACCAATTGCTTTTAAGGGCATCGTCTGAGGACGAAGATGTCCACGATGCTAATCGCTGCACCAGTTCCAGTAACGTAAGCAGAATTTTCACCTATCCGCCAGGAAAAAGGGGCATTACTGTTTACACGAGCGACTATATGTGCTTATCCCGCAACATATATATCAACGGCGTCATCATTGATATTTATTTAAGGTGGATAGAAACAAATGTCATTCCTAAAGATGTTCAGGGAAGAACATATATATTTAGCTCCTTCTTTTATACACGCTTGTAGCACTGTCATCCCATTCGACGCCACAGAATTCAAACTTACCAACGGCCGCACAGGAACGTCATGCCAATGTGGCTAAATGGACGAGAAACGTCAATTTGTTCGAAAAGGACTTTGTTGTTATTCCAATCAATGAATTATCCCACTGGTTCCTAGCCATCATTTGCTTTCCCGGGTTACACGCACCGGTCACATCTGATACTCACAAACCTGAGCAAACGCAAATAACTGCCACTAAGAAGAAAGAAGCTCGCGAGAACAAGATGTCGTTCGAAATATCCAGGACACCTATGACCCCAAACATGGAACATAATGAAGCCAAAGGTAACGACAACGACATTGCAACAGATGGCAGTGTCATCGATTGACCCATAGACACCGGAACACAACGGCAACCTATTAAGCAACCGGTAATATTGATATTTGATTCATTACCGTCACGATCTCGACAAACAGTCATTGAAGCATTACGAGATTATATTACGTGCGAATACCAGGTCAAAATGAATATTAGAACACAAAATTTAAATTCAGTTGTCAAATAATCGCCAACGAGTGCAAAAGTAAATCGAGTCGGGTTCGGTGACTGAAAAAGGTGTGTCGTAAAAATCAAATTAGACAAAAAGAACAAAAATTAAAAGGTGTTGAGTGTGTTGAGTGAATTCGAATTATACAAAATTAAATAAGTACATTAGACTTAAAGAACCAAAATTAAAAGATGTTGAGTGTGTTGATTGAATTTGGATTATACAAAATCAAATATTTAAATTAGACTTAAAAACAAAAATAAAAAGAGTGTGTTAATTAAATTAGACTTAACAACAAAAATAGACAGATGTTGAGTGTGTTGATTGAATTTGAATTATACAAAATACAATAATTAAATCGGATTTAAAGAAAGTAATTAAAAAGATAAACAACAAAAATAAAAAGGTGGAAAAAAAAAATAGCAGAGCCAGAGTGAAAGACTTGAGTTCACCCAACCCAAAACCACAAAAAAAGCGGAAGCAGAATAGAAAATACTTCGTCTTTAACATTGCCAGGTGGCAATCTATAAACTTTTCTCGTAAACCTATTCACCCTCCCCTTATTTCCTTCAGAACCAACCCTTAACCGTTATTCACACTATATGTGACCTTGGGATCCTATGAAATAGGGAGCATAACTTGCTCTCACATAACGACGAAATGAACCTGAAAACCAATTCAGCCCTCGAATTCGTAAAACTCTGGTCAAAGGAATTCCTGCGTAACCCCTGGGTGACTCGACACCTTTACCTTTCCTTGTTGTATATTCAAACGTCAGCAGTTAGCAAACGTAAGCGATTCAATTGTACGCGTGTGATATATCTGAGGCGAAAATTTTCATTTGCAAAAGTATTGTTATTAATTTGCTAATCAAAGACTTTGTAAGAACATTAAAAAACATTAAAATGGATGCGGGACGTGAAAATCCAGCGGAAATTGATAACACCAACGAAAATCTCTCTATTAATGTGTTGTGCAAATTTATTAAAATTGGCCCTTTCCGTTTCGAAACAAAAAGCCCTTAACGTTTATAGAGAACGGTCTACGAATTATTTTGCCAAATAGCTCTAATGCATCCGTTATCGTTTTTGATATAAGTAATGAAGACATTGTTGAAATAGACGCATATTTTTCTAAAGCATTTTCAGTGAAATTCCTGTATGTTCTGCCGTACTATATTGGGAGGATATGGTCAAATTTGAAAAGCGACCCAACAACCAAAAATGTCAAGATGCCGGTCTTCATTTCAGAGAAGAATTGTCAAGATTATAGAAAAATGATATTCCAGATCAAAGATTTGTCAGATGAATCAACCAATGTAATTTGATCGATCTACGGAAATATTTTGGCGGTTCCTCCGAACGCGACAACTTACGTTTCCATCGATAATTCAAAAACTCCCACCTAGAGCATCCGAAAACCCTATAAAACAAGTATTATAGAAGTTCCATTTAAACGGCATTACTTACCTTTTTGTCATCCACCTAAAATGGGTCCTAACCACCTAATCCATAGTTCGGCGCTAAGGCAAAAGGCATTGCACCAAACAGATATTTTCCACAAGGTCATAATTATATCAAACGCACCATGATTCGAAAAAGCAATTCGGTCGCATCAATAAGCAACCGACATAACTCGACCACCGCGGTGCACATATCCCCTGTCGAATTTACAGCACACAAGCAGGAGATACTCTTGCTTTACTTCCTGGCTGCAACTATATCGGTCGCTAAACCGATCGACTAGAAATGGTTAACTTGCACCTGGCTGCAGAGAGTCGGGTTCTCGTTAGTGTAAATACACACATGAGAGTTTGACCTCCGAAGCCGCCAGCAACGTGCGCCCGATCAGCATAAATGCCTTACGCAGTGCCGATTGGGTAAACATTCCCATGTTTCTGTATCACGATAGCGTGCACCAGTTACAAACTTATCGTGTAACATTTCCTTTTATGGAATTATGATATCCATGGTTCGCATGCTCATGGACATCAGCATGAGCATGCGAAGTAACCGCATCTATGCGCGTGCACACCCTCGCCGTGACCAGGGTGGAAAGATCATCCCTTATTGGTCACCGAAGCGATGGATGGTATGTGGTATTTTGTCGTTTCGGTGGCAACCACCATTCTCAAATCAGATTCCGTTAAGGTAAGTCGGACCTCCACGTTAAACGCAAAACGAGAGTCGATAGTCTGAATCAAATAGCTAACGGTGGAGGAGTGTTTCGTTTAGTAAATTTAAAGAGTGTTTTGCTTGATTAATCGAAATGTAGATAGTTTGCGGGCAGTCGAATGTGATGCCGTTTTGTTTAATTAATCCAAGTGATGCAGTTTAATTTAATCTAAAATAATTCAATTGCCAACAATTACATATAGCGCACATATCTATACCAGTAACTTTTAATTAATCCAAGTTATGCAGTTTAATTTAATCTAAAATAATTCCATTTGCTAACAATTACCTATAGTGCACACGCCTATATCGATGTAACTTTTGGTTTAAACAAAAAGAGTTCCACGTACCGACAGTTAGTTACAGTGCACCGTGTCTAGGACAAGGGTCACCGAACAGTGGAACATGGTTACAGTGCAGTAACCCAAGAGACATTGTATTAGGATTATCACGAAGTGTATTTTTTATGTTGATTAAATAAATTAAGAAACGTTGTAGAGGCGGGTTTTTTTTATTAATTATCCCCAGGAGGACTCTAATAGAGACAATAGGAAAACATAACTCCACAGTGGTGACATTAGTTGACGGTGAAATACGCAAACCTTCTGATCTGGACTCAGAAACCATCAGGTGTTCTCGAGTGCAATAGTAAAAAAGACAAAAAAATCAAAATAACTACTGACGAGCAAGAAGAGCCCCGACCCATCGGTACGCAGCTACCGCAACACAACGTCACCCAACAACGACACAGGGCGGGACTTCAGGCTTTTTCCTGCTTTTTATTTATTTTTCAAGATGTTATTTCTCCTTGCGGTGAGTTCCGTCTGAGCCACCAACGATAAATTTCAAAAAATCTTAAATATCTAATTGAATCATTCATTTTAAAAGGTAGAGGTGGAAATAGTTCACCATTTAAAATAGATTGCAGTTCAAGAAATTGTTGGTCATTACATTTCATCCCTTATTGGTCACCGAAGCGATGGAAGGAATTTGGTATTCTGTTTTGGTGGCAATCACCAGTCTCAAATCAGATTCCGTGGAGGTAAGTCGGGCCACCGCGTTAATTAAAAGATGTTGAGTGTGTTGATTGAATTCGAATTATACAAAATAAAATACGTAAATTCGAATTAAAACCCAAAATTAAAAGCTGTTGAGTGTGTTGATTGAATTTGGATTATACAAAATAAAATAATTAAATTAGACTTAAAAACAAAAATAAAAAGTGTGTTAATTAAATTAGACTTAACAACAAAAATAGACAGATGTTGAGTGTGTTGATTGAATTTGAATTATACAAAATACAATAATTAAATCGGATTTAAAGAAAATAATTAAAAAGATAAAGAAGAAAAATAAAAAGGTGGAAAAAAATAGCAGAGCCAGAGTGAAAGACTTGAGTCCTCCCAACCCGAAACCACAAAAAAAGCGGAAGCGGGATAGAAACTGCTTCGTCTTTAACATTACCAGGTGGCAATCTATAAACTTTTCTCGTAAATCTATTCACCCTTCCCTTATTTCCTTCAGAACCAACCCCTAACCCAGAACCAACCCGTGAACGCCACTGCTCACCTTCCCATTGTAGTGATCCTAAATCACTACTCCCATCCAAATCCCCAATATTACCTATAATCTCAACCTAATTCCCATAGTGAATCATATGAGCGACAAGTTAAACCAAAAGTTAATTTGTCGCACATTGATTCAATTTCAAATTAACTTACATCCGAATCCAATTGAATCATATGCACGATAAATTTAAACCAGAGTCCATTTGCCGTACATTGATTCAATTCCTAATAATCCTAACATCATGAAATGCTTAACTCTAAATCCATTTCATGATTTCTCCTTCCGGAAATTTATTTAAGTAAATTCCTATACACTTCCCAGAATCCTATTCCAATTGAAGCACACAAAATCTTGTTTGTGCTTCTTGGAATTTTTAAATAAAATTGTTAACAAATCTCTGTTGGCATTATAAAAGGGCGGTACATTTTGGATTCGAGAGGAGTAAGGTTCCAGAGGCCAAGGCAACGGCCATAAGTAAATTACAAGAAACAAAGAAAATAAAATTAATAAATTATTAAATAAATAAAATCGTCTTTCACTATTTGACCCCGGAAACAACCGGATCTCCCCAAGGAGGTAAGAAGTAAGATACAAATGATATAACCTCCACACCATTAACCAAGTAAAAACTTCCAACCTAGAGCATCCAAAAACGATAAAACCAGTATTGTGGCAGTTCCATTGAAGGCCACTAGTTACCTTACAACCTATGATGAAGAAACAGTTTCCTAAAACACATTAAAATATGTACTCAGTTCCATAATTGTATCATTATCTACAGAAATACTTTAAATCAATAATTCTCGCTGACGTAAAATTCCATCAGCAATAATAAGTATTTTCCACAAGTAAAAGCAATTTGGTTGCACCATCAAGCAACCAACATTACCCGAACTATAGCAATGAGATATCCCCTTACGAGTCTGCCGCACCGTGCACGAGATGTTTCTCCTTTTCCTTTTTATACATGCCCACATCGGTCGGTCATCCGATCGACAACCACATTAAGGCATACGGCTGACCGCCCAAGGAAGTCGAGTCCTCAAAAAGGGAAAATATCCAGCGAGAATTCGACTGCGTGGAGATGCCGCCAAGATGTGCACGATTAGCATAAATGCCGCACGCAGTTGCTGATCGTGTTAACACAAAATATCGATGTCGAGATAGATGCACCAGCTGCAACCATGCCAGCCAAAGTTCCCCTTGTGGATTCGGTTGATCCACGGTCCGCATACTTGTGGACACACACTATGAGCAGCAGAAGAGATCATCGTGTGTGCGTTTCGCGCCCCTGTGCTGGGGCCGATGCAAGGAAGATCATCCCCTTATGTCGACAAGCGTAAGATGGAATTGTATCTTTTGAAGAAAAAAATCGATACGGATTCAGTGGTGGCAAGTCTGGCTTCCACGTTAAACATAAATAGAGAGTCGAGCTTCAGCCACCACTGGGTGCACATGAGCCTAGCGTTAACGGAATCGAACCTGAATGTGTCGTTGAAAGTATATTCAATTTTATCTAAATATAAAAGGAATCCGACTAATGCATCTGACTGTAATCTATCATCTATAAATATAAGTGAAGTTGAATGCGTTGTTTAATTATAATCAATTTTGACTAAATGTAAATAAATTTAGACATGGTACGTAAGTTGTGAACTATTTCAGGTGTAACCTTATATAACGAATAAAAGCTGGAGAGAAGAATTGGAGTCGTTTTTATTTTCTGCACCGTGATCAATGACTAGCGCGTTGGAGTGTCTTCGTGAACCAGCGCACCTGCCTGCAGAATATAAAGCAGAAAACCCCCACACTTTCTCTCACATAACGACGAAATGATCCTGAAAACCAATTCAGCCCTCGCATTCGTAAAACTCTGATCAAAGGAATTCCTGCGTAACCCCTGGGTGACTCGACACCTTTACCTTTCCTTCGTTCGTCCGCTGCTCGAATATCCTGGCCAGGTATGGCCCCCTTATCAAAAAATCCATACCCGCAGATTCGAATGTATTCAACCTCGCCCTCCGTGGTCTAGGATGGGAAGACGCCTTGATTCTGCTCCCTTAATTTAACGACTTAAAACCCCAGCATACGGTAGAGTCCTGTCCGAAATTCTGTTCAGTCATTGGTCCCTCCGCGACTCTGTCGACAGCCCCTTACTGAATTCAATTTTTCTCAATACAAACCCTCATAACATACGAAACCGCCCCTTTCTCTATGACCATATAAGCAAGTTGTCCTGCTCGATTATATGACATTTTGAACTGTATATTCAAACGTCAGCAGTATGCAAACGTAAGCGATTCAAAAGTACGCATGTGATATATCTGAGGCGAACATTTTCATTTGCAAAAGTATTGTTATTAATTTTCTAATCAAAGACTTTGTAAGAACATTAAAAAACATTAAAATGGATGCGGGACGTGAAAATTCAGCGGAAATTGGTAACACCAACGAAAATCTCTCTATTAATGTGATGTGCAAATTTATTCAAATTGGTCCCTTCCGTTTCGAAACAAAAATCCCCTTAACGTTTACAGAGAACGGTCTACGAATTATTTTGCCAAATAACTCTAATGCACCCGTTATCGTTTTAGATATAAGTAATGAAGACATTATTAAAATAGACGCATACCTTTCTAAAGCATTTTCAGTAATGTTCCTGTATGTTCTGCCGTACTATATTGGGAGGATATGGTCAAATTTGAAAAGCGACCCCACAACCGAAGACGCCAAGATGCCGGTCTTCATTTCAGAGAAGAATTGTCAAGATTATAGAAATCTCATATTCCAGATCGAAGATTTGTCAGAGGAATCAACCAACGTAATTCGATCGATCTACGGAAATATATCACCTTGACAGATTTTCGATTTAATTATGCCAACCAATTGCTTTTAAGGGCATCGTCTGAGGACGAAGATGTCCACGATGCTAATCGCTGCACCAGTTCCAGTAACGTAAGCAGAATTTTCACCTATCCGCCAGGAAAAAGGGACATTACTGTTTACACGAGCGACTATATGTGCTTATCCTCCAACATATATATCAATGACGTCATCATTGATTTTTATTTAAGGTGGATAGAAACAAATGTCATTCCTAAAAATGTTCAGGGAAGAACTTATATATTTAGCTCCTTCTTTTACACACGCTTGTAGCAGTGTCATCCCATTTGACGCCACAGAATTCAAACTTACCAACGGCCGCACAGGAACGTCATGCCAATGTGGCTAAATGGACGACAAACATCAATTTGTTCGAAAAGGACTTTGTTATTATTCCAATCAATGAATTATCTCACTGGTTCCTAGCCATCATTTGCTTTCCCGGGTTACACGCACCGGTCACATCTGATACTCACAAACCTGAGCAAACGCAAACAACTGCCACTAAAAAGAAAGAAGCTCACGAGAACAAGATGTCGTTCGAAATATCCAGGGCACATATGACCCCAAACATTGAACATAATGAAGCCAAAGGTAACGACAACGACATTGCAACAGATGGCAGTGTCATCGATTGACCCATAGACACCGGAACACAACGGCAACCTATTAAGCAACCGGTAATATTGATATTTGATTCATTACTGTCACGATCTCGACAAACAGTCATTGAAACATTACGGGATTATATTACATGCGAATACCAGGTCAAAATAAATATTAGAACACAAAATTTAAATTCAGTTGAAAGAGAATTGTGAAGCGTGGCGGTTCAGTTTTAACAGAACAAAAAGTTTATATTTCCAAGAGGAAAATTATCTCGTAGAACAAAATAAATAATAGAACACAAAATTTAAATTCAGTTGTAAAATAATCGCCAACGAGTGCAAAACTAAATCGAGTCGGGTTCGGTGACTGAATGTTGCTGCACAAGCAACAAACATTGAATTCAAGGCAACCTCTGGTGAATCGGAACTGTCATACACTTTCTTCACAGCATTAAGCCCCTAGCTGTATGCCGCAGAAAATCCAACTTGCGGTTGCATCAAACAATATTGGCATTGAACGCTGCCAATTGATTCAGCGGACTGATAACGGGGCCCGCTGTTCAATGCCGAATGGAGAAAGTGAACCGGTGACAGTTCACGAACAGTTGTGCTTGTTTTTACTCTTTCTTACACAGTTTTAACAGTATGTCTTTTACATTGTGAAAATCAAGGTGCAGTGAAAATAAATGTTAAATTAGTGTGTTAATAAAATGTGTTTCTTTTGTGCCCAATGGGGCAATAATTTGCTGTGTCCATGGTGACACATTATTTGGTTTTTTGCTTATATGGCTGGTCGAGTGAATAACGACCACTGATGAATGTATTTTTGCTGGCTTCCAACGCCAAATATATTTTGCTGTCTCGTCGAGGAATCTTTCTCGATGCTGAAACACTGAAATAGGTGTGTCGTAAAAATCAAATTATACAAAAATAACAAAAATTAAAAGATATTGAGTGTGCTGATTGAATTCGAATTATACAAAATAAAATAAGTAAATTAGAATTAAAAACCAAAATTAAAAGCTGTTGAGGCTTGATTGAATTCGAATTATACAAAATAAAATAAGTAAATTAGACTTAAAGAACCAAAATTAAAAGATGTTGAGTGTGTTGATTGAATTTGGATTATACAAAATAAAATAATTAAATTAGGCTTAACAACAAGAATAGACAGATGTTAAGCGTTGATTGAATTGGAATTATACAAAATACAATAATTAAATTGAAGTTAAAGAAAATAATTAAGAAGATTGTTGTATTCCAGAATACTACCCTTATTATATTTAACACTGCATCTCCTTACACATCCTTAAAAACTTCCCTTAACATATATTACATTCTCACTTAATACATACCATTCATAAACATTCACAATATTGCCAGTTACAGCACATTTAATAACTTACCCCTTTTAATTTCAAAACAGAGCGCTTTGATTTTCGTTCAAATTTTATTCAATTTAAAAGTCACAGAAACTAAAGGAATACTTTGAGAAAATTTGTTTTGTTCATATTATAATTTACAGTAAATTAGAACACAATGTTCTATAAGTAGAGAAAAAATTCAATTGTAAAATCAGTTAGTTTTGAGTTAGAGTTCAGAGGAGAAAGAGTTTAGTTCTGATTGAGTAGTTTGAGATAGAAGTTGTATTTGAAAAGTAATAAAGTAGTAGTTGAGTATCAGAAACAAATTGAGTTCAGTTTGAAAGCAGTTAGAGTTTAAGTAGAAGAAATTAAGTTTCAGTTAAAGAAATAGAGTTAAATAAATACAATTGAAGAAATCCTGCATTTTAATAAGTCTACAAACTAAAAGGTCCCCGCTCTTCCCTCATTCCGAGGAAGCACGGCGCCGGACGTCAACAAAGATAAAGAACAAAAATAAAAAGGCGGAAAAAAAATCAGAGCCAGAGTGAAAGACTTGACCACAAAAAATGCGGAAGCGGAGTAGACACTGCTGCGTCTTTAACATTGCAGGTGGCAATCTATAAACTTTTCTCGTAAATCTATTCACCCATCCCTTATTTCATTCAGAACCAACCCTTAACCATTATCCACACTATATGTGACCTTGGGACCCTATGAAATAGGGAGCATAACTTCCTCTCACACAACGACGAAATGATCCTGAAAACCAATTCAGCCCTCGCATTCGTAAAACTCTGGTCAAAGGAATTCCTGCGTAACCCCTGGGTGACTCGACACCTTTACCTTTCCTTCGTTCGTCCACTGCTCGCATATCCTGGCCAGGTATGGTCCCCTTATCAAAAGGTCCATATCCGCAGATTCGAATGTAGTTAACCTCGCCCTCCGTGGTCTAGGATGGGAAGACCCCTTGATTCTGCTCCCTTAATGTAATGACCTAAAACCCCAATATACGGTAGAGTTCTGTCCGAAATTCTGTTCATTCATTGGTCCCCCTCCGACTCTGTCGACAGCCCCTTACTGAATTCAATTCTTCCGAATACAAACCGTCGTAACATACGAAACCGCCCCCTTCTCTATAACCATATAACCAAGCTGTCCTGCTCGACTACATGACATTTTGAACTGTATATTCAAACGTCAGCAGTTTGCAAACGTAAGCGATTCAATAGTACGCGTGTGATATATCTGAGGCGAAAATTTTCATTTGCAAAAGTATTGTTATTAATTTTCTAATCAAAGACTTTGCAAGAACATTAAAAAACATTAAAATGGATGCGGGACGTGAAAATTCAGCGGAAATTGGTAACACCAACGAAAATCTCTCTATTAATGTGATGTGCAAATTTATTCAAATTGGTCCCTTCCGTTTCGAAACAAAAATCCCCTTAACGTTTACAGAGAACGGCCTACGAATTATTTTGCCAAATAGCTCTAATACACCCGTTATCGTTTTAGATATAAGTAATGAAGACATTGTTAAAATAGACGCATATTTTTCTAAAGCATTTTCAGTAATGTTCCTGTTTGTTTTGCCGTACTATATTGGGAGGATATAGTCAAATTTGAAAAGCGACCCCACAACCGAAAATGTCAAGATGCCGGTCTTCATTTCAGAGAAGAATTGTCAAGATAATAGGAAAATCATATTCCAGATCGAAGATTTGTCAGAGGAATCAACCAACGTAATTCGATCGATCTACGGAAATATCACCTTGACAGAAATTCAATTTAATTAGGCCAACCAGTTGCTTTTAAGGGCCTCGTGTGAGGATGAAGATGTCCCTGATGCTAATCGCTCCACCAGTTCCAGTAACGTAAGCGGAATTTTCACCTATCCGCCAGGAAAAGGGGATATTACTGTTTACACGAGCGACTATATGTGCTTATCCTCCAACATATATATCAATGGCGTCATCATTGATATTTATTTAAGGTGGATAGAAACAAATGTCATTCCTAAAGATGTACGGGGAAGAAGTTATATATTTAGCTCCTTCTTTTACACACGTGTTAAGTCTGTCAGTGATAACATAGACAAAGATGATGTACATGAGGTCATTGATGCACTCAAATCAAAAAACGCTATCCAATTCTAGACTTGAATAACCCCCAGAACGACAATGCAATTAATTGCATATTTCAGAGCAATTGACAAATCGCATAAAAATAATTAGTTGCATATTCCGAAGCGATTAAAAATCATAATTGATTGCATAGGATGAAACAATTACCAGATAATGCAAAATCAATTAACTGCATATTCTGTGACGAGCCGCAAAACGTAAAGAATTAATTGGGTCAATTCGCAATAGCGGATGTTGAACTGTGATGCAAGTCAATGAAGAAATATTGACCGACATAGCAGTTCAAAGCAATTGCGAATTAAAGTCAAAAATCGGAAATTGGGTCGATGGAAATAGTAATTGCATTGTCGTCATCAGGAGGGATTGAGCCCGAGGTATCGAGAGGAGGTAAAAACAAGTCAGGAGGCAGTCAGTCGAGTGGTAAATGTGAAGTGAAGTTAACGGGCCGAAGGTATCCAAGAGAGAGGATTGTGAGATAGAGTTTGTATGGCAGTGCAGTTCGGGTTTCCTTAAAATTACAAAGAAAAGTCACTAACAAAAAGAAGTGAAAAAGCAATAATAGCAAGACGATTGTGAAAATAAACCGTGGCTTAATTAACGTATACAAGGTGAATTTTAAGAGTGGTAATTAATTAAGATAGAACAAAAAGGAAAAAACGAAAAAGGAAAAGAACTCCCTAAAGTGATTAGAAGAGACAATAAACAAAAACAATAAAAGTGGAAGTTTGGCGGTAGAGGCCCGGTAGTGTAAGCAGTTAACTTAAATTCAATTAAAGTCAATACTAGTGCAAAAAGCAGTGGATAGATTAAATTTGGATAAAGCAAATATCTGTGGAACTTTATAGAAGCAAGCTGCAATGTAATGTGATTAATACATAAACAAATGTAGCGATCCTAAATCGCTACTCCTATCCAAATCCCCAATATTACCAATATGGCAAATCCCAATTTCATATTGAATCATATGAGCAATAAATTAACCCAAAAGTTAATTCATCACACATTGATTCAATTCCACATTAAATTCCATATTGAGTCACATGAACAACGAATTTAACCAAAAGTTAATTCGTCGTACATTGACTCAATTCCCAAAACCTTGACTTCATGAAATGCTTAATTCAAAACGCATTTCATGATTCCTCTTCCCAGAACCTATCCAACTAATCCCCTAACAAATTCCCAGAACACAACTCAAATTGAAACGCGCAAAGTCTTATGTGTGGTTCTGGGAATTTTGACAATAAAATAGTTGACAATTCTCAACTACAAAAACTATAGAAGGGCAGTAGTTTTAAATTTCAGGAATAGTAAGATTCCAGAGGCCGAACCGCTGGCCGTATGTAAAAGTAAATCTTAAACCAATAAAACCAACATTTAAAACACAAAGAGTTGCCCGTTTCATTCAACAATATCAAAAAATCATCCTCGCTGTCAAGGAGCCCGCAACAGCCAAGTGTCCCGTCCATAAGCTCCCACGCCACAGGGGGAAGTTGCGAGGACACATTTCTTGCGTCGCCCACTCATCCAGAAAGCGGTTCCCAGCAGGAACGTCTACAGAAACGACCCAGATATCCACCAAAGAAGGTAAGCCGCCCCCTTTCTCAGCTTTTACAGATGATACCCCAACACAAATGAATAAATAATAAACAATTTAAAGTTAAGAACAATAAACTATAGTGGGACACTATAAAAGATTGTAAAGAGGTAAGTCCCCTTTTTCTTTTTTTATATCAGTAGAGAGATTTAGTGAATAAAGAAAGAAAACTTAAAAAAAAAGAAGAGACATTGCGTTTGAATTGTATAACTTTTGAAGAAAAAGTTTTGGTCGTCGGTTTCTCAATGCTAAGAAATTCAGTTTTCTACCTTGACACAAAAACTATAACTCACGCTTGAATTGTATATTCAAACGTCAGCAGTTTGCAAACGTAAGCGATTCAATAGTACGCGTGTGATATATCTGAGGCGAAAATTTTCATTTGCAAAAGTATTGTTATGAGTTTTCTAAACAAAGACTTTGTAAGAACATTAAAAAACATTAAAATGGATGCGGGACGTGAAAATTCAGCGGAAATTGATAACACCAACGAAAATCTCTCTATTAATGTGTTGTGCAAATTTATTAAAATGGGCCCCTTCCGTTTCGAAACAAAAAACCCTTAACGTTTATAGAGAACGGTCTACGAATTATTTTGCCAAATAGCTCTAATGCACCCGTTATCGTTTTAGATATAAGTAATGAAGAGATTGTTAAAATAGACGCATATTTTTCTAAAGCATTTTCAGCCATATTCCTGTATGTTCTGCCGTACTATATTGGGAGGATATGATCAAATTTGAAAAGCGACCCCACAACCGAAAATGTCAAGATGCCGGTCATCATTTCAGAGAAGAATTGTCAAGATTATAGAAAAATGACATTCCACATCAAAGATTTGTCAGATGAATCAACCAACGTAAATCGATCGATCTACGGAAATATCACCTTGACAGAAATTCAATTTAATTAGGCCAACCAATTGCTTTTAAGGGCCTCGTGTGAGGATGAAGATGTCCCCGATGCTAATCGCTCCACCAGTTCCAGTAACGTAAGCGGAATTTTCACCTGTCCGCCAGGGAAAAGGGGCATTACTGTTTACACGAGCGACTATATGTGCTTATCTTCCAACATATATATCAATGACGTCATCATTGATTTTTATTTAAGGTGGATAGAAACAAATGTCATTCCTAAAGATTTTCCGGGAAGAACTTATATATTTAGCTCCTTCTTTTACACACGCTTGTAGCACTGTCATCCCATTCGACGCCACAGAATTCAAACTTACCAACGGCCGCACAGGAACGTCATGCCAATGTGGCTAAATGGACGAGAAACGTCAATTTGTTCGAAAAGGACTTTGTTGTTATTCCAATCAATGAATTATCCCACTGGTTCCTAGCCATCATTTGCTTCCCCGGATTACACGCACCGGTCACATCTGATACTCACAAACCTGAGCAAACGCAAACAACTGCCACTAAGAAGAAAGAAGCTCGCGAGAACAAGATGTCGTTCGAAATATCCAGGACACCTATGACCCCAAACATTGAACATAATGAAGCCAAAGGTAACGACAACGACATTGCAACAGATGGCAGTGTCATCGGTTGACCCATAGATACCGGAACACAACGGCAACCTATTAAGCAACCGGTAATATTGATATTTGATTCATTACCGTCACGATCTCGACAAACAGTCATTGAAACATTACGAGATTATATTAAGTGCGAATACCAGATCAAAATGAAGGACACGTCGTTTTCATATACGGAAACTAATATGCCGGGTACCTGTGTCCAGGTACCCCATCAGACTAACTATAGAGCTTGTGGGCTGTTTTTGTTACAATATGTAGAACAATTTTTCACCGATCCAGTCCGTGACTACACATTACCAATTCGACAATTGGTCAATTGTTTCGAGAGGATTGTTGCTACTAGGAAAAGGGAAGCAATATGGAATTTAATAATCGATCTAGCCAGGAAGCACAACCCTAGTTAGCTGCCATTACCAACACTCAAATTTTCCACCGTCAACGGGGAGCATGTTCAGGAACCTTCCAAAAAAGACGACAGTGATGTGTTTTGTTTATGAAGAAAAAAATAAATAAATTTTTACACTTTTTATAATTTTAATTTCATTACATCTTATATTCTAAGGTCTGTATAAAAAAAAAAAAAAATTAACTCAAAAGACGCTGAAAGGGCAAGTAGAGCCCCACCCCATCTTTAACACCACGGCGACGCCAAACGATACCGCCCACCTTAGACAACATCATCACCGGACCAGGAGCTGCCGCGTCGTCATCACCACAAAGATGAGGATTAAGCGAGAATTATCACCTCATCAGGGACAGCATCTGCATCTTCATCACCTGCGCCATCACCAATATCAACGACACAGGCGACATTGCTTTAAACTAGAATAACCAATCACCACACTAGTCGATTCAAACATTGATAGCAAAGGAGGTAAGCACAACGAAACAAACCAACAAACAAATAATTTAGAATAAATAAGAGTAAAATGCCGATTATAAAAAAAAGAAAGAATATTGTAACAATTTATCTTGCCAAATTTACTTCAAGGAAATAAATATCTAAGAAAATCACTAGAAACGAACCATAACAGTTGACATTGTAGTAACATATCTTGAACGAGTAGAAATTCTGATAATTCAATATATTGTACACTTTAGTGAATCTGAACGTAAATCGTATTTCGTGGAATTCGACATTCGGTTTCGTTCTAACCCATTTTCCACGTCATTGTTATTTTAAAATAATCATTGTAATTGTAGAAGCAATGTATATTTCTAGTGGAAAGCAAAGAATTCTATAAAGTTTTTTTTTTCTTTCAAACTACTTTACACGCTCTATTTTAAATGTAATGTACATACTTAGATTATAAGCATAAATTGTTTAAACAAATGTCTCATAGGCCTTGCCCGCTAACAATACTGTATTATAAATATCGGTTAGTTAAAATAAACGGTACTTTTCATCTTTCGGCCGTTTATTGTAAAATTGAATAGGTGGGCAAATCAAGCCAACCCTTATTAAATTAATATAAGAAGAAAATTAAAAAATACATATACCTAGTATATCTAAATATATATACAGATATATATGCCAACGCTTATATACAAATATATGTTCTCGTCGCACTATATGTATAATACAACATAAATTGTCCATTAATAATGCCAATGAAGACGGCCTTCCTTTTGGTCCTCCTACTAAAGAATTAACTATCAAGCTCATAAAATATTTAACACATTTAGTTTTAATTGAATCTGTCGAACAACTTCAATAACCAAGTTTTAAGCGATACATAAAATATACCATATAGAATTCTAGCAAATCCATGTGTTAAGTTATCAATTACAAAATGAAAATTTTCAGCCATTGTATAATATAAGACCGAAGAAAAACAAAGCCATTAGTGTAAAGTAAATGTAAGAAGAAAATTAAGAAAATTAATTTTGATTAAAAGAATTGATATCGAAAAACAAAACACACAATATAGATGTAAATAATTTTATTATTAACTAAACCCTAGCAATTAGAAACATTTTTAATATATAACGATAAACATAAAAGCACATTCCTATCGATAAGTATAAAATTAATCGACAAGTCAAAGACGTCTCTGATTTTTGTTTTTTCTTTAATACTTAACAAAGATTTTTACTTGTATATCACATATGCAAAACAAAAGCATTTTCCGAGAGTGAGTTTCAGATTTACAAAAATGAAAAGCTAATCTAACAGAATCCCCATGAAATATTTAATATTACCAAGATAGAACCAAGTTATAAATAATACATAGACTAGAGCAGGGGTGGCCAACAAGTCGATCGCGATCGACCGGTCGATCGCGAGACCAATTTTGGTCGATCACTCGCAAGTTCGGGGTTTGCGAAAAGTATCTCATAAAAACTTTTAACTTAAAAAGTACAAATACTTTTTATTCAAATGTTTTCTGTGATTAGCTCATAGAAAGGATATAATTTTTATATTATCATTATTTTTATTAGTTTGTTTTGACATTTGAAATGGTTTTATTAAGTTCTTTTTCTTTGCACTTTTGCAATTCTGTTTTCTTTTTAAAGCTTTTGTCGGTAGATAACTTTTTTGCTGCTGCTACTTTTTGCTACCTATATAAAATTTATTTGAATTGGGATATTACAAAATCAGCATAATACTTCGGCTTATGATAAAAACTTATACAATACATATAAAAACGTATATAAATGATGTTTATTTAATAAATCTGATATACAGTGCGTTTAAAATTGACTTGTATTTACACTTCTGAGAAATTTATGACTATTAAAATAATAACATTTAAATTGCATGCCATTAGGATTAATTCTTGGAATCTAATTTTGCAGAATATAGTGTTAAATTTTCATTCTGAAGTTAGTGTTTGTACGCTACAGTCAATTTCTCTTGCGGATTGTTTCATTTGTAAGTATTAATGAAATATTAGTGTTCTTTAAATTAATTGTGCAAGTATATAAGAGATATATTTTAAATAAAATTATTTAAATCTTAATTAAATATTTATAAGCATTATTTAAAATAATAATTTAATTATTCGCAACTATTAAGTATGATTAGCTATTTCGTTTTATCGGCTAAACCTACACCAGGTATTAATTGTAATTTATATTGTTACTGTTTAATACTTTTATTACATGCCCTATTATTAAGTCGTATATTTTTTGCATTTTAGTATACCTATTTATGAACATGGATAACAAACCAAAAAAATCGAAAACATATCATTTCAATGAAGTATGGGAAATTAACTATTTTTTTACGATGATGAATGATAAATGTTGCTGCTTAATATGTCTTAGCTCGATAGCCATTGCTAAAAAGGGTAATTTGGAGAGACATTTCTTATCTTTACATAACAAGTATCAAACAGATTATCCACCAAATTCCGAATTACGAAAACGTAAAGTTCGGGATCTTAAAACTCAATTAACAAATCAACAAAATATTTTCAAAAAGCCAATATTGAAGTCACAAGCAGTAACAACTGCATCCTTCAAAGTAAGCTATCTATTAGCTAAAAAATGTAAACCATTTTCTGATGGTGAATTTGTAAAGGAAATGTTCTTGGAAATCTCGGATTCCCTTTTTAATGATTTTAAGAACAAGAGCGAAATTACTGCTGCAATTCAAGATCTACAACTGTCCTGAAACACAGTGATGCGACGAATCGAAAAGATGGGTGGAAATTTAAAGGAACAGTTACAAAATGATATTAACAGATGCTCTTGTTTTTCTCTTCAATGTGATGAATCGACAGATATAAGTGATACTGCACAGTTACTTGTTTTCATTCGTTTAGTTTTTGAAGATTTTACATCTAAAGAAGAATTGTTGGGTATGATTTCTTTGAAAGAAAGGACTAGAGGTGTAGATATATTCAACGGGTTTAAAAGTCTGCTTAATGATAAAAGTACCTCTTTTTAAATTAGTTTCAATAACAACGGATGGTGCAGCTGCAATGATAGGCCGCAAAAATGGATTTATAGCCCTATGTCGAAATGACGATGAATTCCCAGAGTTTTTGAGTTACCACTGTATAATTCACCAGCAAGTATTATCCAGCAAGAGACTAAATACAAAAGAAGTAATGGACGTCGCGTTTGAAATTGTTAATTCAATTCGTGGAAGTTCTCTCAAACGTCGTCTTTTTCAACTAAAACTCGATGAAGGTCAGTCTGATTTATTATTGCATACTGATGTAAGATGGCTAAGTAGAGGTAAATTTCTGCAACGATTTCGTGATTTATTGCCTGAAATAATAGAATTTCTTAATGAACAAGAGAAAAAATATGCATATTTAAATGACAAACCCTGGCTTAGTGACTTAGCATTCCTTACAGATTTTACTTCCATATTAAGCCATTTAAATTTAGAATTACAAGGTAAAAATAAAACAATAATTGATATGATTAGCAGCATAGATGCATATAAAACCAAATTTATTTTGTTGATAGAAGATTTACAACAAAATAATATGAACCATTTTCCAAATATGGCAGACAACTTACAAAAAAATAAAAATATTATTTATGAGATTGACAAGTACGTGGCCGAAATACAAAATGTAATGGAAGATTTTGAGAAGCGATTCCAAGATTTTAAAAAAATTAAAGAAATTGTGGAATTTACATCTTTTCCTTTCAAAAAAGATTTAATTGTGAAGGAAATTAGCAAAAAAATTGCAGACTTATTTGATATGGAGCAAAACGCCTTGGAAAATGAAATTATAATTTTACAATCTGATTTAGTCTTACAAGCCAGAAAATTTGAAGAAAATTTTTGGAAATATGTTAACCGAGAAAAGTATCCCAATATTATCAAATGTAGCGAATATATTTTTTCTTGCTTTGGATCTACGTATCTGTGCGAATCGGCATTTTCATATTTACAATTAACTAAAACTAAACTTCGTTCCGTCCTGACCGATTCTCATACTGAGGACTCATTGTTATTGTCTTTGTCAGGATATACTCCAAATTATGATGCACTAGTAAAGGAAATGCAGACTCAGGTTTCTCATTAATTTAAAAAGTTTGAATGAATAAATGTTATTAATAAGTGCTCATGTTGTTTTAATTCCTCTGGACATAAGTTTTTTAACCCATTAAATAAATACTCATGTATGTAGATTATTTACCCCTTAATCATGGAGCTCGCCAAAGTGCACGTCGGTATAAAAGCACATTGCAAAAACATCCCCTTCTTACCTAAAAAATAGGTCGATCGCGACACAATTTATAAATAAAAAGTAGATCTTATGTGCACCAAAGTTGGCCACACCTGGACTAGAGCGTCTAAGATCATAGGCACTTGTTGACCCTATCTGTGAACATAACTTAATTTATTTTATTATCAAAGAAAATATTTCTGTTTAATAATAATTATTAGATATAAGAGAACAGCGTATACATTTATAAACCATTGTAAGCCCCTTCCGGGTATAACCCGCGCACAATACAACATTAGCACACCTCCTCGACATCGGCTCAATCTCATTCCATCAACTCAACACCCTTCTCCTCCGCTCAACTTCACGCAACACTCCTCGGACTCCGCCCACTCTTTCAAACCGGCTTCTCCCTCGTCCTCGGCACAACGATGTCCACCAGCCGACTCCACGCGATCCAGCTCGCCGTCCCTCAAACCTACGCAACCCTTTCGACATCGTTCGACACCGACCAAACCATTCGACACAGTTCGACCTACTGGCCCGTAGTGGCATACTGGCACACGACGCCCCTCCATTCAACCCTCTCGGCTTCACGCCCTTTCACAACTGCGGCTCCTCACTGAACCATAGCTACTGTGTGTAGCAAACAACCAGTAGGATACCCGACTCCCAGGCCGGCTCCTTGCTATCCACCCGCTACTCCGAGTAGCAAACAATAGTCAGGATGCCCGCCTCTACCGCCATTACTCCTACGCAAGAATTCTTCTTTCTAGGGACTCCCGCGGATGCGATCAACCCTGGCTCGAACCTCTTCCATCCCGATAGGCCCTGACCTTTTCGGACGACAAACCTGTTGGTCCAAGTGACCCATAACAGGTCAGTGGACCACGCCGCACACCCCTTGCCCATGTGGCATCAACGCGGTAACAACGTGTCCACTCCTTGTATCGACCCAGGCCCACGGACCCAAGAACTCGTCACTCAGGACAGTTCCAATACCTCACCACCGCGCCTTCCGAAGCGAGAAGACCTACCTTATCGTTCAAGCGTCTAGCCATCCTTCCAATCCATCACCAACCTCACTTCCTTCCTGCACCCATCAAACTACTCCTTCCGCCCTACCATTATTTCGTGACTACGTCACTGGCGGGGGAGTACTTTGGGGGTTTCTCTATTCTATATGAGAAACAACCTATAGCATTTGAAATAATAGTAAGAAGATCGTGTGATTCGAACTGACGCTATGACAGCTCGAATCACGAAAAAAATTTTACCTAAGCATTACACACCAGGCTACCGACCGTGTTTAGAATTTGATTTCCAAACTCGACTATATTCCACTGGTGTGAATTATTTTTTTGTTATTTATCGCTTGGTATACGGTTCTGATGTATTTTTCTTATTCGATTTTTCGTTCGTGTTCTTCACTATTTCGCTTGTGAATCGTGTGTATCTGTTAGAATCGCTACAAACCCACAATTCCAACCACAATTCCTACCTAATTTCGACCGCCTTACAGCGCGTCAAATCAACACAATTTCCCCCTACTTACCTGTTCACCTGCAAAGCATGTTTCCACCAAGGACACATAGTTAACTCATTGTACCACGCAGACAATGCATAAATGAGTTTAGCTTACCTTTTTTGCCATACGGCAACTCGTGTCCATGTCGATTAGCGACAACCAAATCCAGCCGGACGAAGTTGTCGCATCATTGCAGATCCGCTGGGGAAATTTATCAGAACATTCGATTGACTCACGTGATAATATTTCCCTAGCGCTACTTCGGCTTTTCTCCAGACACTTCATTCGCTGGGGATCAATGTTCTCTTTTTGCAGGTGAATATCATCAGCTCAATTCCCCTCTCTCTCTCTCAGTTCTGTCATCGTATTGATCAATGTACACTGAACTCACCATACTACCGAAGCAGGTCAACGGGTTCCGCTCAGAACTACATTGATTCATGCACATACAACCAAATCCACCCCAAGATAATCGTACAGCGTGTTTCTGTTCTCTCATTGTCCCGCTCTCTTCGATGATCAGTTTACCGACGTAACCTACCACACATCGAGGAACGTGGCAGTGAGAGAGCAGAAGTATGTTCTCTTTTGGTTGTATACAATTTCTTCCCTTTTCAAGGAAGTCGATTTACGAGATTCCACAGAGGAGGTGGTGTCGCTAACTGCCGCCTGTGCATGCTTATGCACACGCTTGTCCACGTAATTACAATAGCAATATTGAAGTGTTTCAACTTGTATAAAAATGTATATAAATCAATTTAACAATATTGAAGTGTTTCAACTTCAATATTGTTAAAACAATCCGAAGGATCGCTCCCGTTTGTGGTTCATCTCCCGACGGCGCGAACATCCCTGTATCAGAGCTCGTTCCGTTACAGAGCGGGGAAGGTGTGGAACTCCCTTCCCACGCGAGTGTTCCCGGAGCGTTACAACCTGCAACTGTTCAAAAAGAACTGCAACAGTTATTTGATGGCATCTCGGGGCGCCCACTCGACGCTATAGGTTCGCCTTTCCCGAGAGAAGTCTAATAATAATAAAAAAAAAAAAAAAAAAAAAAAAAAAAAAAGAATGTATATAAATCAATTTAACAATATTGAAGTGTTTCAACTTGTATAAGAATGTATATAAATCAATTTAACAATATTGAAGTGTTTCAACTTGTATGAAAATGTATATAAATCAATTTAATAATATTAATTATAAGTTCTAAGTGGAACAAAGGAAAGGATCCTTTGTCAAATCAAAATAAAAAAAACACTAACCGCAGCGATTTTTCTGTGCCTTTTTATTACCTTTTTTGAACATCGTTGGTGAACAATTTATGTGAACGGAGTAACAGTGTTTGTGGGAAAGAGGTGAACCTAGTGCCCGTGTCCGGTACAATACCTTCTTCAACCCCCACAGACTATGTAGAGGACCACCCGGTGAGTGGACGATACTGTTATATCCGCCCAGGAGACCCGTCACTAACACCGGAGGAAAGAAAAAGGAACCGGGAACAGATCTACAGGGAATATATCCAAGATCCGCAGAAATCGTTCGGTAGGCAATATCAACCTACGAACGACGAGCCTCGAAGAGATGGGGAAGTCTATAGCAGGACGGTAGTTTATTATTTAAACATCGGGTTTACTGCACCGCACTGTTAATTCAATTTTTAGGACTCGACACAAACGATTATTCTCCATTATCGCTTCCCTGTGCGCACCAGGGTAGCGATGGAGCCGCGACCCGCTCGGGTCGAAGGATGGAATTTGACTCCGCGATCGTCATCTCATGCAGAGATGATTTCGCTAAGGAAAAAAAAGGAAGAGAGAGAAAAACTTTTCTCTTAAGGGTGTGACTAGTGGTGCAGTGGTATATGTGCGCGATCGAACAGATTCAATGTTGTTGCATGTGTTCGAAAGCAGTGGAACGACGAAACAGGCAGGCGACAAGGACAATAGGCAAAAATGACCAAATGCGCCGTTGGTAATGCGGGTCATTGTTTACACGATGCCTCGTCGCTATTTTCGACGTTAGGAGAAAAAGGTGCTAAAAGCAAATTGGATGTTTATGGCATCTCTGGCTGCAGTAGAAACCGGGTTGATATTTGCATTAGGAAATGCTGGAGAATTTGGTTTCAGCGTCTATTGCGCTAATTATCTGCAGCTGCTTGGGTTGCTTGTTGATAAGACAAACAAAAAAGGTTGCCAGGCAATGTGTATGAAAAGGTATATGACGCGGCTGGAAAATAGACGGCGCGATATTTATGGTCCCTGTCATGACGGTTACATTGAATGCAATCCGAATTATTTTGTTTACAGGAATTTCTCTAAGGAAATTTGACTGGCGACGTAGATGCCGAAATTGATTGGAAATTCCTGGTAAGTTAATAAAGAAATCTTAAGGAGCAATGGTATGCGAAGAGAATGCATGAAGGTAAGTTTTCTTTACAGGGACTTAAAGATTAGATTGCATTAGCAAACTTAAGGGAGTTGGGTAGTAGTTATGAGGGTTTTTCAGGTAAGTAGACCGTAGGGTTTGGCGGAACCGCTACACAACCACAAACAACATCCAACCGAAGAGTGTACAGCGTTCGATGTTGCTGTGAGTATTGTGGCTGGAATGGTCATATTACGGACCTACCTCGCGTCCAGGTCCCCCCTAACATCCATTAATCCCCTTTCGTAAGTTTCCCCTCTCTACCTCTAAAAGGAAAACAAATCGCCAAGTAGCTAATTTGCATAAACTTTATGCAAATTCTACTTGGTAGAAAAATAATAAAAAAACGGCATTGGCGCCGGATAAAATAAAATAAAAACGTCAACGGCAATGACAATAAAAATTAGTTCGACGTAAACCTTCGAATGAGATAGACCATATTAAGGAACCTTTCAAGACGCACAAGTTTAACAAAGACTTTAAAAAGCGGTCTATCGTCGCATAGGAAAGAACCTCGAAGACGAATCGATTACAAAGACTTATCCAGCCGTGAAAAGGAGTTCCATACAACTTTACACAACGGACTGAAGCTGAACAGGGTGTTACGTGAGTAACTCGTCCGTCGCCCTTCTTTTGACAAAACACACACTCGGCTGCATTGACGGATAAAAAATATTAATTAATTGAAGTGTGGTTAATAAACACAATACCAAACTTGTTTTCAAAGTTGATCGGATGCAACTGAGACGTGTTTTGGATTGAACGCTGCGGGCATGTAAACCCAGGTTCTCTTTGGCAGCGGTGTCTTCGGTTGTTTTCGGAGTTGGCCGCCGTCGGGGGGAGGCCTTCGTTGAACCGGTGAGGTGGACGAGGGATAGCAGATAGAGTAGAAAAAAGGCAACCTTCGAGGGCGTGACGTGATAAGACGGAAGATCTGGTTTTTTGGCCCACACAAAAGAAGAAAAGAAAAGTTTTAGAAAATACCCGATTTTTGAACAACTCGTTAGTTAGTGGAGTTGAAAAAGAGAATGTTGCAAACGCAACAGCACAACATAAGGTCGCATCAAATTGAATCGAGAATAATCAGTTTGAGTCATTTGAGTCAGTTAAATCCACATTCAGCACGCTCGAAAGTATGCTATGATATCAGCAAACAAAATCAGACTAATTCATTTCGAAGCAGCGAACACAGCGCCCGAAAATATACTCGGTTGTAACTGTCCATAACATTCAATAAATTTCGAAGTGCTGATTGAAGAGAATTCAGCCAGATAACATCAACTCGTGCTAGAATTGCTGAACCAAAAAGGAAGCAGTATTTAAATAGCGGATGAGATTTTGGTGGCACGGCCTCTAAAGTGAGAAAAGAAAGGTAACTGGCGGCTACCGAAAGGTATGCAGTTTTTACGGTGGAATCTATAAATCATCAGTAAACTGTCTTAATACGGTTAAAAAATTTGGAATATTGTATTTATGTGAAACATAGTTTGAGACGAATGTTAGTCAACCTAATGAAATTGTAACTACAGGTGAATATTGTTCCGAATAAAGATACTTGTGAATTGATTTTAATTTATCATTTATTTTCATGCTGTTAATATTCACTGGCTTGACGTTACCGGCGGTCTTCAATTTTGAGCTTGGGACTTACTGGAATTTGCTGAGTTGAGGATCATTCACCTGCTAAGTTGACCAAACCAAGGATACAGTCATGTGATTAATAACCTGCTGAATTGAAAGACATTCTACAGAGAACATTAAGTCATAACGCGATAAGAGGAAGTTTTGCTTAAGAGGTTATAATTAAATGTAATCGGCGTACAGTTAAAAAGAAACGTTATTTGTGAAGTTATAATGTCAGAACAAAAATGTTATTTGTAAAACTTCTGTAAAATATATGCAGTTAAGAAACGTTTTATTTGTGAAGCATATAACTAACTGGAAACAATGAAACAATAAAAGACTTAACTAAAACATTAACTAATCCTGGTGTGCTGAAAGGGATTGTCGAAATTAAAACGGTGACATCTGAGGAGCTACGCATAAAAGGTATGTCTACTTTCCATCTTTGCGCAATGCCAAACCGAAAACAGATATAATTTAATTTACGGCGTGGGCGCTTTCTGATCAACGACCGTCCTCTGAGCGGCGGCGGAAGAAGGGAATTGCGTGGGATGAAGCGGTCCCACATCTAAACCAGACTCTATAAGGGCCACGACTGCAATTTACAACCATCCAAAAACAGTAGAGTGTAGTGCTCGCAGCCCTATCGTCTTCCCTAAATCCTTACCCCAATCCTTACTTACCCATTTAACCCTAAAATCCCATAATATACATTTATACACTTTATATAATAACTATATCCTTTAATATCCTTTTTCTTCACACACATTTGCATATCAATTCAATTTCCATAGTTCCTACATTTACATACTACTCAATTCAATTATACATTGCATATCATAACATAACATACACATACATCCAACCTATCCATTTCATAACAACATTTCACCCAATACCTAAGCAGCTGCGATAGTTTGCAATAGTTTTTCTGTTAACAAGAATCGCCCCCACTAGGTAATTAGGGGCAACTGATTGATTTCGTTCATACGAAATCCGAAATAACAAGAAGAAATAATCGTACTTCCAACGAGGAAGGACGCGTTTTTTTTTTTTGTGTAAAGAAGAGAAATAATCGTACTTCCTACGAGGAAGGACGCGTTTTGATCTGTGTGAAGAGAATTAATTAGAAATTGGTTTTAAATAAAAGAAATAAATAAGAGTGTAACATTTGATGTTTTAAAATAAAAGTTTTGTATAAAATTGTTGCAGAAGCAACAGCATAACAATTGGAAAACAATTTGCATCAAATAATTGAGTCAAGCAATTCAATTGACTCGGCGAAATATCACCTTACAACGCCGGAGAGTATGCAACTATAAATTGTGCCAGAGACTCGTTCATGCTGCGGAATGCTTTTCGAAGTGCTCGCTGACTACGGAGACATTCAGCTACCTAATAGCAGACCCCGGTGCTGGAATCGCTGAAGTATTGAAAAGAGATCAGCACAACGGTGTGGCGAAGAAGATTTTGGTGGCTCAACGGCTGCTTCTGAAGAACCGAAAAATAAATACGGTAACGGAATTAAGGTGCAGTTTTTACTCGTTTTTGATATTCGGTAAAATTAAGTTGTTCGGTACTGCTTTTTGTTCGGGTTTAATGACAGTTTTGTTAAATGGATTGGCTCTGAAAGTTTGTGAAAGGTGAATTCGTTTCAATAAAAAGATAAATTTTGAATTGGAACTAATTGTATTGTATTTTTCAAGTCTCGTTGCTGAGTTCCATCGTTGATGTTCAATTTGTTGGGCTTCAGCGCCTTTCACATTTCGAACCGGATTTATAAGTTCACGATTCACTACTTTTGCTGAGTTGGAATACACTTACAAAAATAAATATCAACGTTTTTAAATTAAATTGTTACTATTTAGAAAAAAGACTTTCCACGCTCTTCCCTCGGTCGCGTCGAGGAAGCACGGCGCTGGATCGTAACAAGTGTTTGGTACAGACAAAAGTGTTAGAATTGACCGCTATCTAATTTGGAACACATCACAAAACAACTAATATTACAATTAATTAATAAACAATTAATATTACAATTGGCGCAGCCGGTGACCACTAGTTGCCTCTACACTGAATCCTTGAGCACGCCTGGCTCGGAGGTGTACGACCATTGGTGGGTGGACCCAGAGGCTCCATACGTCCTTAAGCTCGCGACAGGGCGGCGGCGGTATAGCAGTTGATTGCTGGTGAGGAGATTTACGGATGGAACAATATATGATGTATATATCCACGAACATTTTTGCAACTATGGGCAGCTTTCACCGGGGAGGATAGAAGTTACAATCTTCCCGGCTCCAACCTTGTTGCAGATACAGCATCGGCGGCCTAGCGGAGATTAACGGAATCATTTTTTTTGTATGTCTTGAGAAATTAATTTTTGACTATTGTTTTCATGTTGTAAATTTTTACAGTTGTCTCATATTGCCGGTGCTATTTGATTCTAATCTTATTGATTTTTGTTGTTATTATGATTACGTGTTACCATTGTTATATTATTCGAAGCATGAATTTTGTTAAATTATCGTTATTACGTATTACAATTGTTATATTATTCGAAGCATGAATATGCTCACAAAAGAGTATAATGAGTATAATGACATAAATATTAAAAAAAAAAAAAAACATATGTGTTTCGGATTCATAATTATATGCTCGGGGAGAATCTAGTACATCGTCTAGTACTCTCCCCGACAAACATATTCACCACAACTCGATGACAGTACACAAACAACGGTCAATCAACAATCAATTTTCACTAACGGTCATTGCAAACTGTTTTGGTGCGTTTCACGAACAACTGTCAAGCTGTAACAAAGGAATTGAATTTTAATTTATTGACTAAAATTGGATTAAATTTGCGCTCGCCACCATGTGGCTTGTGAATAAATAGAATTGGATCTTGTACTTTGCACGAGTTAAGGCCCCATTGATTCATATCTTTGTGGGACTATAGAACATATAGAATTATATAAAAATATGAATCACCCAAGCGGTGATCATTTATTGACACCCAAAAGACGAATCGTCTAAATTCCATACAACTTAACGAAAATGCATCACCATCCAAACTACTAGATGTCGCCTCGGATAATCCTAACGAATCGACAGTCAGATAATGGTGGTAGAGCGATTCTACTTTTTTTTTTCTGCTGGGATACTGAGCTGGTGAGCATGGTCCTTTTTTGAGTAACTGACTCCGCTTAGAGACACCGATCGGCATAGCCGCAATTTATAATATTAAAAATAAGTAGTCCTAAATTTAAGCTTAAGAAATAATAAAGCTATCTTTTTATTAAACAAAAAAACCACTATCGGACTACTTAATTGGCGATCCTGCCAGGAGTTGTATTAAACTACTACTCCAGTGAGCGGACCATATCTTGGTGAGGACCAAGTAAAAGGATACTCTCACGTAGACGTACGTGTAACAAAAAACAAAAATATTGTTGTCGGACAATAAAAATAAAACGAAACCACCTTTACCTGCCGAAGTGCTGTCGCAGCAGCCACAGAAAAGGACAATCTATTTGGAACCACATCCTGGAAAGAACAATAACCCGTACGGATAGATACGTGTATATCAACACTCATTTTGACAAGAGAAAGCTGCATTGGGAGTTACATAGGACTCTCAATCCCAGGAAACCGTAAGTAGAACAAAAAACTTATCCAGTGATATCAAGCAGTGAGGAAATTATCCGCATAAGAACGCATATTGTGTTTAAAAAAAAACAAAAAAAAAACTACATAGCAAGCAAAAAGGAAAGTGAGATTCTATACACTCACAATAAAACCCCGGGAGTAAACCCTACTGACATTTTTTTTAATGAAATTTCCGAAGATACGGAATAGAAAGCGGAAACCATTCGATAAGCTATCCGCCCCAACTGAATCGAACCGAGAAAGTGAAAGTGAAGGTGAAGAAATGGCTTCGATATCTGAATTACAGACCCAAATACAGCATCTAACCAGTGCCTTGGCAACATTAATAACTGAGAACAAAGAAACTAGAGATGCCATCATACAGATACAACGGCAGGGACTAAACAAAGAAATAGTTACAGTCGAAGAATTAACCCCTATAACCTGGAGATTGGAAAGTTCCAGCCAGATCGATATCAGTATATTCAAAGACATACCTGTTTTCAATGGCAAACCAGAAGAATACAGAGCGTGGCGAAATCTAGTTTGGAACCTGATGGAAGAAATAAAGAAATTTCAACAAACAAATGAATATTTCAAATGCTTGCAAATCTGAAGAACAAAGATACAAGGAGACGCTGCAGATATTCTAGCAAACCATAATACAATCCTTAATTTGTATGCCATAATTAATAGATTAGACTCTACCTATGCCGACCAAAGACCACTTTACGTGTTACAGGAAAATTTATTAAAGATCGAGCAAGGAAGAACTGAGGTTACCGAATATTTTAATAATATTAATAAAGCTTTAAACTTAGTTTTGACAAAAATAGAAATGCAAGGAACTAGTAAAAGTGACGCATCACTTTGCTCAGGGTTTAAACTGTGAACAGTACTTTTCTCACAAAACCCAAAAACCTTAGAAGAAGCATATGCAATTGCCAGAACTATCTTGCATAACAAAGAGGCATACGGATTAAGACAAAGCTATCATTACAAACCTCAAACCTCGCATGATTATAGGCATCATCATGGACAGCAAAAAAGATACGAAAGGTACCAAAGGAATATCGAACCACCACTGTTGGCACGATGCGTTTATCGCGCTAATAAAAATGAATCAGGCAAGACAATATATTAATGGACGAACGAAAACTGCTTTGAATTATAGATATTTTAGGATATCCTTTTGTTGCACGATGCGGTTATAGCGATAATAATGATTCACGAAACGACACAATAATAAGGAACGAACTGAAAGTGTTTGTATTATGGATATTTTAGAGTATCCTTTAGTACCGAAAAGACGAAACGTACAACAAAAAAATACAAGGTTTGGTTTTATTATATTTATTGAGTACCGACAGCGACAAGATGTGGACTGTATTACTACGATATTTTTAAAGAGGAAAAGCCAGAAAGCAAATTGCTTTTATAGCGTTATAAAAGGGCAGTCCGGTTTTACATGTATGTGTACAATATTTAGGAAACTTAATGGGAATGAAACATTTTACATTAGTAATGAAATAGGCGGAGCATTTGCATCCACATGGTTTTGCATGCTGTTAAAACATGTGGAAAATAGTCGGTACAAAAATAATGACCTTTTAATGAGGTAATTACAAGGGTCCAGAATGCAGAGTGTCTAGAAGAGACCTGTATGAAATACAAAACAATGGATAAAACAAGAATGAATAAATTCTGGGTAACGCGTAGCTTTGTAACGATAGATAAATCTCATCCTTTGCCTGGACTTGGTTCGTTGTTTAATTTGAATTTGTCTTCATAAAATAGGGAAGAACCTTAGCATGACGCGACAACCACAAAGGCACAAGGAACAACGTTACTACAAACCCAACATACAAACATATGCCAGACCAAAGCCCGAACCAATAGAAGTGGACGAATCTATGCAGGACATGAGATCCCATAACAACCAGCAACAAAAATGGCATAATAATTTTAAACAAAATTCGTCACAATATCATAAAAATAGACCTCAAGAAATGAATAAAATCTACAACAATGATAATATTTCTAATGCCCCACAGATAGTTAGCGAAAACGACGACCACGTGGAAAAGAGGATTTTTTTAAGTCGAATAAATGGTCTTCCGTGTTTGACTCTAAGAACCAAGGATAAAGGTAGACCTGAACTCCAAGTGACTATGCTTATACACACTGGAGCTACTAATAATTATGTTTCTTCAGATTACCCCTATGGTATATCTATACCCATAGACCCTATTAAAGTCAATACAATGCATGGTACTACATTAACTCATGCAAAAAAAACAAATTAATATGTTCAGTAGTGATTTAGTATTTTATGTTATACCCACCTTAAAAAACTTCACAATGATACTAGGAGAAGAAGGCCAAGTCCAATTAAAAGCCCAAGTAGATCTAGAAAATTATTCAGTTACTTACAAAATCCCCAAGATGCAAGTAAACTATTCCCTCGACGATGCGTATTATTCTAAAGAAATAGATAAAATTATGAAACAAAACAACAAATTTACTCCTACCCTTCCATTCGTCATTCAAGTAGAAGCCTCAATACGCACCAAACATGAGGACCCCATTTACTCACGACAATACCCATATCCTATGTCCGACAGTAAATTTGTAAATGATGAAATCTCTCGACTATTAAAAGAAGGAATGTTTCAAAAAAGCTTTAGTCCTTATAACTCGCCTGTATGGGTGTATCCAAGAAAGGATATAATGAAGACGGAACTCCTAAGAGACGTATGGTAATCATCATCATCATCGGCACTACAACCGGGAACCAGTCTTGGCCTTATTTAGCAAGTCCTGAGGCTTGTTAAATTTTCCATAATGATTTATTTTTTCTGGGCAAGGTCATTAGTCTTGCGCCAGAGGCACCCCGACGGGGAATCGAACCCCGGTCTCCCGCGTGACAGGCGGGTATACTAACCACTATACTATCGAGGAGCCCGTATGGTAATAGATTACCAGAAACTCAACGCAGAAACGATAACAGATCGATACCCCATCCCCGATGTGAATCTAACGATACAGAATTTGGGTAAGGCAAAAATATTCTCAACACTAGATCTAGAATCAGGCTTCCACCAAATAAAAAAAAAAAGAAGATCAACAAAAGACTGCTTTCTCTATCAACGGAGCATAATACGAGTTCGTACGAATGCCATTTGGGCTCAAAAATGCGCCTAGTATATTTCAAAGGACAGTCGATGACATACTTCGACCTTTTATCGGAAAATTCGCCTACGTCTACATCGACGATGTGTTAATCTACTCTCATAGCAAAGAGGAACATTTAGAACACATAAAAATAATAACGGATACATTGAGAAGGGCCAATATGAAAATCTCGAACGATAAATCCCACTTCTTCAAGGAATCAATAAAATACCTCGGACATATAATAAAGCATGACACAATTACCGTCAACCCTGAGAAGGTAGAAACAATAAAAAATTATCCTGAGCCGACTAACCTGAAAGAATTAAGGTCATTTTTAGGACTCGCCGGATGTTATCAAAGATTCATAAAGAATTATGCAAATATCACAAAACCAATGTCCATATTCCTACAGACAGAACAACAAGTGTCTAAAAATAAAAGTAGAAATGTTGAAATTCAATTCGATGAACGAGCTAGAAATGCATTTAAAATAATCAAAGAAGAACTACAAGCCAGAATAGAACTATATCAACCAGATTTCAATAAACCCTTCGAATTAACGCCTGATGCGAGTAATTTCGCCATAGGTGCAGTCGTAAGTCAAGGTAATAATCCTATAACTTTTATATCACGAACGCTCAGCAAAACAGAAGAAAACTATTCCACTAATAAGAAAGAACAGCTAGCAATAGTCTGGACTTTACAGAAACTAAGAAATTTGCTATATGGTATAATGAACCTAACTATATATACGGACCATCAATCGTTAACATTTGCTGTATCGGAAAAAAACCCTAATAACAAATTAAAACGGTGGAAAAGCTTCATAGAGGAATACGGAGCAGAAATCAAATATAAACCCGGCAAAGACAATGTAGTCGCAGATGCATTATCCAGGCAACAAGTAAACACCTTTACTTGCTCAGAACATTCCGCGATAAGCTCACCACAAACATTAATCCTGCGGGTAAATCAACCCATCAACACTTATAAAAACCAAATAACAATCAGCGAATCAGAAAAAAACACTCCGATAAGAACAATAAATGTTTTTAATAACCTCAGGCATGACATACGCATCACAAGTGAGGAAGATCTAAAGGGAAAACTAAAAAATATACTCAATCCTAACATCATTAATGCGATAAAAATACCGGAAGAATTATTACATAAATATGAAATTGTTGCTCAAACATTATTAAGGGATACAGAAGACGAAAACGAACAAGTAAAAATAACCCAAGAAGTACATAACAGGGCCCACAGAGGATATCGGAACAATGCAAAGGATATTTTATTACAATACTACTGGCCAAAAATAACCACAGGTTGTAAAAGTTACGCTACAAAATGCAAAATATGCCCTAAAACCAAATATGATAGGAAACCTAACAAACACCCCGTAGGAGAAACACCAGTGCCAACCCAAATCGGGCAATACTTACAAATGGATGTCTTTCACTTAAATGACCAAATGTATATCAGCACAATCGACCGATATTCAAAGTACCTACACCTGAGGCACATACCAAACAAACTAAATATACCAACGGTCCTAAACGAAATACTTTCACAAATATTCGATTATAATGACCAACAATACGTGATGACCGATAATGAGCCAAATTTTTCAAGTCACCAAGCAGAAGCAATGTTTAATCGACATAATGTGATACATGTAAAAACACCCATCGATCACTCAACATCTAATAGCCAGGTCGAAAGAGCACACTCAACCATTCTCGAAATAGTAAGAGCTCTTGCGAAACAAAACAATACAGATTGTAAGGAAGAAATTTTTGAATCGGTAAAACAATATAACGCCACCATACATATCGTTACAAACCTTAAACCAGAGGACGTATTTTATAATCGAAAACAGACGTCGCCACTTAAAAACATTATAAAAACTAAACAACAAAAACTATTAAACCACGTTAACAAAAATCGAGAGGCGAAAACATATAAACGCATTTGGTTTCAGGCAACGTTGGTTTCGGACACCATTGCGTCATCATCAACGTGCTCCATCGTTCGGTATTCCCCAACGACATTCCTCGTTCGGCGGAACATCACCAACGATCTCGGCCGACGACATCTCTCGTCCGGCACCGAGATATTCAACATATATATATATAGCAACACTAAATACAAGAACAATAAGAACACAAGAATCGCTATACGAGTTAGAACACGCACTTCAAGCTATTAAATGGGACATTGTAGGATTAAGTGAAATACGAAGGTCGGATGAAAAAATCGAAGAACATGACAATTACATATTCCACTACAAAAATGAAACGTCAGGACTGTATGGAGTCGGATTAATGGTACAAAAATACTTGAAAAAACAGAATACAATGTTTCATTGGAGTTTCTGATAGAATAGCTGTTCTAAATATTGATCTGTATGGAAATAAACGTCTCGTATCTATAGTGCAACTTTATGCACCACCGGCAAATGCTAAACTAGAAGAAAAATAATTATTTTACGACAAACTGAGAACTGTCATGGTGTTGCGGATTCGCCTTTAACCATCCGGCGAATTCGCAATTAAATTAATTGTGGCACCACCTGAACTGAATCAGATATGTGGCATCACCGAAGCAATGTCAGCAATCAGCTGACATTTATGAATTCTGTTGGTTGTCACTTGACAACCATTTTTTATGTTTGTTTTCTCTTCTTTCGTCAGCACTTGGTGTATACAGTTCTAATCTATATCAATCTTAAGAATCACAAGAAATAAAGTCACTTATTTCTTCTATAAACTGGAATCAACACTGTTTCAATTCCCTGGCGGATAAAATTTGGGATTAGAAATCAAGGTAATCCTCTCAGTTAAACATTTTATAGCTATTGTTGCAGCAAACGAGAAATAGTGTCGCTGCACGCCAGGAGACCAAATTGTTCCTGAAGTTCCTTCTCCCGGACCACCGAGCATACATTGGGTGGTGGATAGTTTTGTATTATACAAATACAAAACACATGGAAAATGTACACAAAACAGTGATTATAATGGGTGATAGAAATGGTCAAATAGGAGAACGAATTAACAGCGAGAGTAAGTTTCTTGGGCCATACACAACAGGTAAACGAAATGATAATGGACAACGACTTATAGACTTTGTTCAGGAATATAACTTGTTTATTATGAACAGTTTTTATAATAAAAAATGTAGCAGAAAATGGACATGAATATGGGGTTTCTTCAAGGCTCCGAAGAACCACCCATCGCTTTAACCCCACCTAACCTGCATTAGCATTACCATAATTTACCTGCACCTATTTTAAGCAACTTACCTGAATGAGATATTCCAAGCCCTCCTTCGAACGGCCATTCCCAAAATATAAATTCATGACAAGATTACATTTCTTGCCATGACATCAAACCTATAGCATTAACCGAGCTACCTCGGTGCATCCGTCATGAACTGACCGAACTATGGACGGCACATGTCCACCAAACACACGCCAACCTTTCTGTGTGTTATCGTTTCACCAATCCGTTGTCCAAGAAGACGTGCCGGACTACTTGCTGGCTTGCACATCTGCAAACCAGATTTCCAATGTGCATGCCCTACGATCTATTTTTCGGAAAGAAAAAAAGAACAAATAAACCATTAGCCTTCAAGTACGCATGTGATTTGCATACTGGCATGACCGATTATACGATCCGATCGCCGCATCAGGTCATGCCTCGGATACGTTGTCCAAACAACGAGCAGCCACGATTACCAAGCTGGCTATGAAACGGAATGCTCCTGTGTACTCAATGTAAACACAAGAAAATATTTTTGCCCGACGGCAACATCTCTGGGATTAACATATCCTAAAATAAACATGCAGGTTTGGTTACATGTTATCAACAGGAAAGGAGACCCTATTCCCTATGATTTATGATGGCATAGTCAGTCATCCTCGGTAGTCGATTTTTTGTTTGATCAGCCGGCGTATCTAGACTTCCTTTGAGGCACCCTTCGTTTCTGCGTTGTCGTGGCTTCCAATAAATGGATTTTCATCCAGGCCTCTACGGTCATAGGGGAAATGCTTCGGTTATGGATTCCAGTTCGATCGCTCTTTCGTTATCACCAAGGAAAAGATCGGATTGGCTACTTCCAGACCGATGGAAGTCCATCTTCACCACGTTGGTGAATGTTGACGGCGGCAGACCAGGAGTCAGATTTCATCACCCAATGTGTGCGGACATACCATCTTCAAAGTGGAGTTTTTGAACCGAACGGCGGTGTAGAGTCAATTTATAACTGTTCGTGCAAACTATAAGTCATTGTGTTCGTGGTTGAGAATCGTCGCCCCAGGCGCAGTCAAGTAAATTACATGTACCAACCCGGTTTCCGTTGTGAAAGTGTTAAACTAAGCTAAACGCAGCTTCCAATTCAATTTAAATGTATCTGTAGCCGTTAGTGTGCAGACATTACACCACCTAGTTTAACGTTGAGATGTATGCAAAATTAAACAGCAAAAAAACAATCTCCAGGATAAGTGGAATGAATAAAACATTTGGAGGAACCATTTCCAGTGAACTATTTGTGGCGATTAATCAACGGTGGAACATTCGTGACGGTTGAGGACGACGTAGAACCCGCACCCCTGTCTAGTGGTGACCTTAGTAAGAACACGCCACCTTTCTTTTCGAACAATCGCATCAAAGTGGGTCTCAACAACAATAGACAAATAGTGACAGTTCCAATGTAACAGCAAAGTGGAAAATAAAAGCCTATCAAAGGGTGCAACAACCCCAACGCTCCTGTATTTATCAGTGCCAACTGAGGATCGACAGCATTCCGAATTTCCAGCAGAGCTCACTTAGCCATCAGGACACCCGAACAATAGCTACGCAGACACCGCCGAACTCCAGGTTTTTTTTTCATTTTTCTTTTTATTATTATTTTTTATAGTTTTGTCTTTTCTAAAAGTGGTTATTTGCTGTAAGGTGAGCTCCTTCTGAGCCGCTAAACACTCAATTTTAATTATTTAAACAATCGAGTCTTTCTGGCTAAACCAACTCCTTGTCAAAAATATTTATAGTTCAGTTACAAACCGAAAGCCACTTGATATTTTCGATTATAAATCAGATTAGATCAAAAAGAGATGTGTTAAGTTTTCCTTACACATGTTATACCTTTTTTTTTATCAAATTACTATATTTCGGTCAAATAACAATTACACTCATTTTCTTAGTATACTCATTTTATTAAATTTACGAAAATTAAACTATTAAGTGTAAAAAAGGCGAGTGATTGCAGAAAAATCGAACGAAGTTCGAAAGTGAATTTAGGGCGAACATTGCAAACCAACCCATAAGACTCATTTATTTAATTTATTTCAACCAAAATTGAATTAAGAAATTAAAAGCATCTAATTGTCGAATCGTTTGAATAATTGCTGGAATTCTAAAACAAATTAGAGTGAACGCGCCTAGTCTTTTCATTTAAGAATTTTTAACCACAATTTTAAACTTCCCAAAAATTATCCATTTATCGAGAATTAGACAGAATCAAGACAAACAACTATTCTTTTGTTACTATAATTAAAAAAGTATTAAATATTGTAAACCCTTTCGGGTACATCGTAACACGAAACCAGTGTTTGGCGCAACGATCGATGAGCTGTATAGGCAAAAGAGTATTCTGCTCTCTAAGTTAAAACTGCTCTACAGACAATTCAGCGATCCAAATAGCCAGGAAATAAAAACAATTAAGTCATTAATTAAAAATCTTCAAAAACTGATCCGTGAAAACTATAGATCAGTAATTAATGCGGACTGAAACAAGAGAATTCAAGCCATTAAACCTAGTGGACCGAATATGTTCCCACAAATAAATAAAGTTTTTCGAAGGAAAGATTATAATGACATCCCATGTCTGCGAGTTCCGCGGACTCCCGAGAATTGTCAAACTCTGCTGAACGCAGTGCTTGCCCTGGAACACATCAACTCTAACGAAGAGTTCATAATAGTCGAGGATCCGCAAAAAATGGCAAACTCAATTGGCGCTTGTTTCGAAGCAGTGTATAGATTGAACGAATCGCCTCATTCTAACCTTGACCTGGAAAATAGGGCTCTCCAAAAACATATTTCGCTACGCAATGAACTTAACAATTGGCGTCTCTTAAGTCGTAGTTTCACTATCTTTAGTGATAGCGGATTCCCCGCTTAGAGATCTAAACACTAGCATATTTGTACACAAGGATGAACTGACGGACATTCTTAGATCGATTAAGAACAACAAATCTTCTGGAATAGATAGTATTCCAAACATTGTTCTAAAGCATTTACCTCTGGAAGTAGTGAAGGTTTACACTATTTTGTTCAATAACGCTCTAAATAATGCATATTATCCAACCCAATGGAAATCTGCAGTAGTCCATCCCATCCCCAAAAAGGGCAAAGACAGCAGCAATCCAGCCAATCTTCGCTCGATTAGTTTGTTTCCAAACATCAGCAAGGTACTCGAGAAAATTATATATAAAGCATTGACTAACTGGTGTGAGGAAAATGGTATTATCCCGAACAACCAGTTTGGTTTTCGATCGCAACATGACATAGTTCATGCTGCGACAAAACTTGTTTCCGGCATACAATTGAACAAGGCGAAGCGACAATGCACAGGGGCCTGTTTGGTTGACTTTGAAAAGGCTTTCGACACCGTGTGGCTAGAAGGTCTGGTATATAAGTTATCAAATCTAGGTATGCCCGAATATTTATTATACATTATCTACGATATGATAATGGGTAAACAATTTGTAGTGAAATGTGAAGATATAATCTCTAACAAGACTTTCCACATCAAAAACGGTCTACAACAGGGAGCAGTGAATTCTCCCATTTTATTTAACATTTACACTAGTGGTCTAGTGGGTTCTCTCAACCATGCAATTGCGTATGCCGACGACATTGTGGTGTATAGACCTGGAGAAAAGATTGATGTCATCAACAGACTTCTGCAAGATGATTTCAACAAAATCAAACGTTTTTGCGACGACTGGAAATTAAAAATAAATTTCCAGAAAACAGAGACTATCCTTTTAGTACGCCACTGTCCAGTGCATCAAGGGATACAAAACGGAATTGGAAAACATTTTCCGTTGCAGGAAGTAATAATCTTGCCTTACAAGTAAAAACTGTAGTCAGATACCTTGGAATCTGGCTTGATCAGTATCTTTGATAAGCATACAGCAGCTGCTCTTACAGCCGCTAAAAACGCATATGCAATGACACGAAGAGTCTTCCGTAGTAGTCTGCTGGACCCCAAGGTGAAAATAATTTCATACTCAGCATTCATCCGACCAATATTGGTGTATGGCTGTCCGGTATGGTACAACATATCTCCATTTTACATGGAGAAGTTTCGGGTGTTCGAGAGGCAGTGTTTCCGTTCCTGTCTCGGAACGTACAGAACCCCAGAGTCGCAGTATAAGAAATACTATCCCAATAAAGTCCTGTATGACAAATCAGGACTAAACAGAATAGACAACTTCATTATTAAGATTATTCGTGGTCACACAACAAGGGCAATGTGCAGCGAAAACGATCTCATTTCGGGAGCATTCTATCCCAATGATATGGAGAGTATTCTACAGAATGGGTTCATTCCCCCAGAAGCGTTCTCTTTCTTGGATAAAAAAGGACTTATTCAAGACAAACGCGGAGTCCCTATTATTTACCACGCTTTCCGTGGTTCCAGGGATAAACGAATTCTCCACGACAACGATATCTCTAATTTTCCAGAGCGCCTGCGTTTTAGTATGGTGATCGGTGAAAGAGATAAATCAACAAAAGATCGATACCATCCCAACTGGTGGTGGATCAGTGATGAAGAAAGGACTACACGTCCCCAAACATAGTATGCCTCTTAGGCGTACCGCTTTCCTTCCCCCTATCCCAATTCCCAATTATTTTTATTTTTTCTTTATTTTCGTGTTTAATTTGATTTTAATTTATTTTTTTTTTAATTTTTATTTGCATTCCTTGTTTATGTTTGTCCGTTTTGTTTCATTATTTAATTTTTTATTTTTTGCGTGTCAACTTATTTAATTAAAAAAAAAAAAAATTAGAAATAGTACTTGATGTTGAAAAAAAAATAGAATACATTTAAAAAAGAAAACATCAATTATTGTGACTTGTTATAAAAACAGTTATTGTACGCCGAAAGGCATAAGAAAAATAATAATGTATAATTTAGAGTGCTTGCGAAGAGCCAGTAAGTTAATGTAAGAGTGATATTTGTAAAATAGAAATTCACATTTAGTCTTAAGTAAAATATGTAATTAATTTGTTAAATAAATGTGGATATATAATATAAAAAAAAAAAAAAAAAAAAAAAAAAAAAAAAAAAAAAAAAAAAAAACATTGTTTGGCGCTTAATAAACACATACCTCCAGACACACACACATACGCGTGATTACAACATTTATATTTCTTTTCTTTTTGCTGTGGTTAAATGTTTTTTTTTTTCTCTCCCTTTTTTTTGTGGTGTCTATCCAAAAATTAAACGGAATTAGAATAAGATACACTCATTCAAATAACACGGAAATAACCACGCACATCCATTTAAAACATAAACATATCCACCTGTTTGTGCGTTTCGCAATATTTTCGTTTGCTTTCTTTTCTTTTATATTTTTATTTACTTAATCCGGGCGCATTAAACAAACTTTAATCACACAAATTTGAAATCGAAAATAATTTTACTAATTATATATACGAATACAAATCAAATTAATTCAAAAATTTTAATAAGCGTAACTCAACCATCGAAGAATTAAGTTATTAAAATCAGAAACCAACAAACAAACAATATCACGATTAAGATTCATTCCAAAATTACGACCACTCTCAACTCTCAGCGATCCTCTTTGACTCATTGGCCTGTGGGGTTTCTCTATTCTATATGAGAAACAACCCACAATTCCAACCTCTTCAGCGCGTCATACATATCCATTTCCATCATATGTTATTTACTTGAAATACATAATTTCCCCAAGGACGCATAGCTAAACTCATTATCCTATGCAGATAATGCATAATTGAGTTTAGCTACAATCTTCGCCATACGGCAACACTATTGCTCTAACCATGGGATTTCCATCGGAAGTTCCATTCGTAGTGGTTAGCAACAACCAAGTCAAACCAAGCGACGCGGTTGCATCATCATCCATTGGCTTGGGTATTTACCAACATTCCACAGAGTTTTCTCCTTGGTATTATATCCCCAGCCGACACGGCGTCCTATTGACTTTTCCCAGATCACCCATTCGCTTGGGATCAATGATCTCTTTTTGCAGGTGAATAACATCAGCTAGGTTTTCCTCTCTCTCGTATTTCTGTCTTTCTATAGTGCGATGACCTAAGAGATCATTACTAGGTCAGTAGACCAGTCGCATACGCGGCACTGATGCACACACACTAAGCCAGATCAACCCTGGGTTATTGCGCTTTCCCTTTTGATTTCTCCATCCTTACCACGCCCATCGACGTCGAATGAATGCACAAGTACGTTTCTAGCTCAATGAGTGTGGTGAGTTGAGGAATGCACAAGAGAGCATGATTACCATTGGCGGATCGATGTGTAAAAGCAGAAATCACAATTTCCACCCTAATGCAAATCAGTCGCTATTCAATCATTACGGCGGTCGGTCACGCTGCACCGCGTCAGAAGTCACATCTCAATCGTCTAAGTGAAAGGTCGCGCCGCCGCTCGTCTTCATAAATCACACGCGATCGATTTTTATTAAGAATCTGTCGAGTGGTATTTTGGAGTCTCTGACCGGAATTAAAAAAAAGAAAACTAAAGGAATAATAATGTTGTGATGGTGATGCTTTTAGTTCGGAATTCAAGTGCCTAAAACCTAGAAAGTCAAAAGCTAATATATTCGTTAAAGTCAAAGACTAAAAAAAAAAATACATAAAAGTGGGCAGTGAATGTAATTTATAAAAAAATTTTAAGTAAAACTAAATAAAAAAACATTTATACAACACAACAACCCAGTGCGTTCATTATTCTTCCCTTCTTCGTTTGGACAATTTTTCGGTGGACAAGCGTTGGGGAAAAAGTGAATACGTGCCATACCTTGGCACTCCATACTTCAACCCCCACAGGCCTCTTTCCCCACTCCTCGCGTCCTCTTGCGACCTATTTCTACTTCCTTCGTAGAAACCTAGACTCGACTCTGCCCTTTAAGCATAACCGCAGTACACTATGGCCCGTACTCGGAACGCTCCACCCCAAGAGGATCAGGAACAACCCGACTCCCTCGAGTTTCACGACGCCTCCAGCGTCGAAATGCCTGCTGCACAGGTCGCCACCAACCATGATGCGACAGCACAACCCGCTCTCCTTGCATATCACAATGCCCCCAACGTCGTTAACCGACATCACCCACCCAACATTAAATTACCTCCATTCGACGAGGAAAGACCTGAGCTGTGGTTCGCCACAGTTGAACTAATTTTTACAGCTCACGGCCCAGTCCCTGAGGCTCTTCGGGCAGCAGAACTACTTAACGTTCTCGGCCCCAACCAGCCACTGCACGTAGCATATATAATTAGATCACCCGGTTTCACACCCTACACTGACATTAAGACCTCTCTCCTGAAAGCCCTTAATGTCCCACTAGCAACTAGGCAACAGAGTTGGGCCGGGAAACCAACATTACTGGCCTACGCCCCACACATTATCTCGCGCACTTACGATCGATAGCGGGCCCGGAAATGCAAGACGACCAGATTAGGCCGCATTTCCTCAGGTCCCTGCCTAGATCAACCCAGGCCATTTTGACGGTCCTTACGGACCAAAGTCTGAGTCACCTGGCCCAGGTCGCCGAAGATATCCAGACGATCTATCCGACACAAGATGAACCCTCAGCTTATCAAGTAGTTGCGGTAAATACCCGCCTCGCATCCCAACAACCCTCTGCACAATTGCATATCCCACACAGAAGGCCCGTCGCCTCCAGTGCACCTCACCCTCCTCCAAGGACCCAAGCTGTCCCAATGAAGCCTTTCCGAGAAGCCTTCCTGCCCAAGTCACCACATCTGACCTTCGGGCGCTCCAGACTTCAATCCGTCGCGACTTGAATTAAATGCGCGAGGAGATGAGAAGCGCTCAACGAAGCGCCCAGAATCGAGCCGTCCTTTCAATCGGCAACAATCTTCACAAAATGCCCCTCAGCAGGCTAATTCCCACCGAGAACCGCCTCGACCTCCACGAAACGGCAACACCAATAGCCAAAATACGCCCAACAATGCCGTCTCTCTCCCTTGGTGCGCCTATCGCCAACGATACGGTGATCGCGCATTTACTTGCAAGGCGCCCTGTGATTGGACACAACCAGCCACCAATCAGGGACGACCTTTAAACTAATTTTGTCGACCGATACCCTCGCGCAACCGGCTAGTGGCTCCAACCGCACCCTTCTTGTCCCAGACGGCATCACCAGCGATAACATCCCGGAGCAGACAGTGTAAAGACCCAATACAGGCCATGGTGCAGGAATTCGTCAATACGACAATTCCTCTACCCAATTAGCGCCGACACGGGGCAAACGTTTTTCACCACATTGAGACACGAGGCCCCCCGGTAAGCCAGCGCCAGCCGCTGCTGTCCGTCGCAAATTCATTTGGCCCCGGATGAACAAAGCTCTCACCGGTTGGGCCCGTGCTTGTCTCCAGTACCAACGCTGCAAAATAACGCGACATAATGTACTGGAGCCAGGATAATAAACACCTAACAATTTTAACCTCCGTTTTTTAATCAACCCGAACGATCGGTAGCTGCTCTTCCCTCAAGGCATATGAGGAAGCACGTACCACAGGGCTCCATTCTAGGCCTGTTATATAATTAAAGTTCAATTAATTATCACTCCCCCTTTGAATTATTATCATCTCGTGTCTTCACATACATATCCTTCCCTTCAGATCACTTCCCTCCAAATCACTAATTTCCCTTTACGATAGAACATCCCCAAATACAATATATAGATAATTTAAATAAAAGTAAAACACCCATTTAAAACCCCACTCACATTGCAATAGTCATCTTTTTATTAGCCATAGTCGCCCCCTATTAGTCAATTCCGCCGCTTCCTAGAAATAACTATCGTGGAAGCGGAACAAAAAGGGATATGTGCCGAAAGACACGAGATTCAGTTCTTCTTGTGAAATCGTGCGTTGAGCAGATACGATTTTTTCTTAAAATTCAATCGTGGCGCGAGACGGTTCGTTCGCAAATAAAACAAATTGAATCAGCTTTTTAAATCGTGTGGTTCGGTAACGAACAAAAATAGAAATTACTAAATAAATTGGAATAGAAATAGTGTTAATTAGACATTACTAAATAAATTGAAATAGAAATTACTAAATAAATTGGAATAGAAATAGTGTTAATTGGAAATTACTAAATAAACAAAAATAGAAATTGCTAAATAAATTGAAATAGAAATTACTAAATAAATTGAAAACCAAATAGAACAAAAAAAAAGACATCCACCCGCAGGTAATCCGGGCCTTGTCCAACGAATGTAAATACATTTCAAGGTTGCCAATTGTTTCCTGTGCTGCTGCAAAATAAAACGTACACCAAGGGAAAAGAAGCCCCCATCCTTTAAGGCGCGTACTCCAAGGTAAAACGAAGCAACACAAGACCACGCAGGGGTAAGTTTGGTGACAATAATAATTGAACAAATAATTGTTAAATTAAACTTTAACAGGCCCCATCCTATTTAATATCTACACCTCAGATATTCCTCGTCCTGTGGACGGGACAGTAAACCAGATATGCTATGCGGATGACGTCCTAGTGTACACGTTATCTAAAAGCCCAAAACTCGCAACAAACCGACTCAACCGTTATCTAGACGAATCCTTTGCCGTGACTCTTCCTTTATAGTTGACCCTAACATTCGGGATGGAAAGCTACGGCAAACCGGAGTAACCTGCCACTGAGAGTGGTGCAAACTTAATGCCATGTGGTGGATTATGCAGTAAATCCTTTCACTGATCTGGGGAAACGAGCCCCTTCGTACATCAATGAGTACTGGCCTAACCTTACGTTCTACTGCGAAGAATGTAATAGAATCCCTATCGCATGTCCTGCCTGCGATAAAATGCCTAAACAAAAGTCTCACCCAAACATCTGCAGGTTTTAAGCTCTACCACCAAAAATGTTTACAGGAGCTAGCTAGACTGTTTGACGATCTGCTGAGGAGGAAAACGCGGCTATTGAACTCTGCGCCAACTTGATTAAAACCCACAGTAAACCGGTCACAGATCAAGTTACGTCCAACTGCGGATTCTTAAAAACCTAAGTAAATGATTGCATTAATAAACTGTTTATGATCTTAGATCGGATCTGGGAATGCAAATCGGAACCTCTGACCATTCGAGGGATGTAATCGAATGTATTAATTCCGTAAAAACGAATGTAGATCTTGGCACCTGCCTCCAACTCACCGAACTTTATAATTCCCTTTACAAAAACTACCTAATCCAAACTCAGATCAACCTGATAATTGACCCACAACTTTTTTTCAACTTATTAATCACAAACGTAAATCCGATGGTTAGCCCACCTCGCTATGTACCTTAATGTAATCGTATCATCGTCAAGCCTATACAGACCTAGAATGTAAGATGTAATGAAATTAAAAATATAAAAAGTGTAAAAATTTATTTATTTTTTTCTTCATAAACAAAACACACCACTGTCGTCTTTTTTTGGAAGGTTCCTGAACATGTTCCCCGTTGACGGTGGAAAATTTGAGTGTTGGTAATGGCAGCTGTCTAGAGTTGTGCTTTCTGGCTAGATCTATTATTAAATTCGATATTGCTTCCCTTTTCCTAGTGGCAACAATCCTCTCGAACCAATTTACCAATTGTCGAATTGGTAATGTGTAGTCACGGACTGGATCGGTGAAAAATTGTTCTACATATTGTAACAAAAACAGCCCACAATCTGCATAGTTAGTCTGATGGGGTACCTGGACACAGGTACCCGGCATATTAGTTTCCGTATATGAAAACGACGTGTCCTTCATTTTGACCTGGTATTCGCACGTAATATAATCTCGTAATGTTCAATGACTGTTTGTCGAGATCGTGACGGTAATGAATCAAATATCAATATTACCGGTTGCTTAATAGGTTGCCGTTGTGTTCCGGTGTCTATGGGTCCATCGACGACACTGCCATCTGTTGCAATGTCGTTGTCGTTACCTTTGGCTTCATTATGTTCCATGTTTGGGGTCATAGGTGTCCTGGATATTTCGAACGACATCTTGTTCTCGCGAGCTTCTTTCTTCTTAGTGGCAGTTGTTTGCGTTTGCTCAGGTTTGTGAGTATCAGATGTGACCGGTGCGTGTACTCCGGGGAAGCAAATGATGGCTAGGAACCAGAGGGATAATTCATTGATTGGAATAACAACAAAGTCCTTTTCGAACAAATTGACGTTTCTCGTCCATTTAGCCACATTGGCATGACGTTCCTGTGCGGCCGTTGGTAAGTTTGTATTCTGTGGCGTCGAATGGGATGACAGTGCTACAAGCGTGTATAAAAGAAGGAGCTAAATATATAAGTTCTTCCCTGAACATCTATAGGAATGACATTTGTTTCTATCCACCTTAAATAAATATCAATGATGACGCCGTTGATATATATGTTGCGGGATAAGCACATATAGTCGCTCGTGTAAACAGTAATGTCCCCTTTTCCTGGCGGATAGGTGAAAATTCCGCTTACGTTACTGGAACTGGTGGAGCGATTAGCATCGGGGACATCTTCATCCTCAGACGATGCCCTTAAAAGCAATTGGTTGGCATATTTAAATTGAATTTCTGTCAAGGTGATATATTTCCGTAGATCGATCGAATTACGTTGGTTGATTCCTCTGACAAATCTTCGATCTGGAATATGAGTTTTATATAATCTTGACAATTCTTCTCTGAAATGAAGACCGGCATCTTGGCGTCTTCGGTTGTGGGGTCGCTTTTCAAATTTGACCATATCCTCCCAATATAGTACGGCAGAACATACAGGAACATTACTGAAAATGCTTTAGAAAGGTATGCGTCTATTTTAATAATGTCTTCATTACTTATATCTAAAACGATAACGGGTGCACTAGAGCTATTTGGCAAAAGACTTCGTAGACCGTTGTTGCGAATTGGCAGTTGGATGTGCTGGAGAAATCTAGTACAGTCGCAGTATACCAGTTGAGCGGCAGCTGTCATTGAGCATCTGGCGGATTGTCCCCGAGAATGAGGTTCGCAATGTATACAAGAGATAAGCGGTGAATGGCAGCAGTTAAAGTAAAATTGTTCAGTTGGTCTTGATTAAAATTACCGAAATTTGGTACGACTATATTGCGTTTGTTAATAGCCGAGAGAAAAGGACAGTTAAAAAAGTTTTGTGCTCCGATTGACGAAAAAGTTTGCTGCCTCGTCGAGGATTCGCGACGCAGGACATTTTCATCATTATTCAAATTTTAGTTTTGGTCTTCCTCATTGCTGTCTACAACGGCTTTTTTCTACATTTTTTCTGGTCCTTCGAGCCGGATCCAGTGCCTTTTGGATCCACTCGTCGGCGCACAGTTCGCGACATAAAAGAAGAAGTGGTGGCATCGTCTGCCAGTGACTAATTGTAGACAAACCAACAGTGTATCGGAACATCTCTAGCCACAGCGACGATGTCAGCGATGGAGAAACAAATCGCTGCACAGTGCCAGATGACGCGCGCATTCATCAATCTGAGGAAGCGAGGGCCATCGATGGTAAGTGCTGTGGAAACCCGCAAACATAATTTACAGGTCAAATGGGAGGAGATCAGTAGACGACACGACGATATCCTGAAGCTGGTGACGCCGGAGACTAAGAATGACCGCTACTCCCCTGATGATTTCCTCGAGTCAGCCGATGAGGTCTCCTTGGAGGAAATGACGAAGTTCGCCGAAGAGCTTCGTAACCTCAACATTGAACCGCCGACAACATCCAAAGCCGCGGCTGCAGCGGTGACACCCCGCGCCAATCCCCGCAATCTGCCCCCAGTGCAACTGCCGACATTTTCCGTGAAGTACTCGGAATGGCGGCCATTTAAGGACCTGTACCAGCCGGTATTGGTGGATCACCCTGATCTTAGTGATGTAGAACGACTATATTACTTGAAGTTGAGCCTCCACGACGACGCCGCCCGGGCCATCAAAAACATTCCCGTCACGGAGGAGAATTACCAGCGAGCTTGGAACAAGCTGGTAGAGTATTTCGACAACACTCGTACATTGGTCCACTCTGCCTTGAGTACCTGGTCGACAACAGCTTGGTTTGACATTTTTTCTGGTCCTTCGAGCCGGATCCAGTGCCTTTTGGATCCACTCGTCGCCGCACAGTTCGCGACACAAAAAAAGAAGTGGTGACATCATTTGCCAAGTGACTAACTGGACAAACCAACCGCGTATCGGAACATCTTTAGCCACAACGACGATGTCAGCGATGGAAAAACAAATCGCCGCGCAGTACGCGGGACAGAGCCAGATGTCGCGCGCATACATTAATTTGAGGAAGCGAGGGCCATAGACGGTAAGTGCTGTGGAAACCCGCAAACATAAATTACAGGGAAAATGGGAGCAGATCCGTATACGGTACGGCGATATCCTGGAACTGGTGACGCCGGAGACTAAGGACCACCGCTACTTCACTGAGGATTTGATAGAGTCAGCCGAGGAGGTCTACTTGGAGGAAATGACGAAGTTCGCCGAAGAGCTTCGCGGCCTCAACATTGAACCGCCGACAACATCCAAGGCCGCGGCTGCAACGGTGACACCCTGCGCCAATCCCCGCAAGCTGCCCTCAGTGCAATTGCCGACATTTTCCGGGAAGTACTCGGAATGGCGGCCATTTAAGGACCTGTTCCAGGCAGTATTAGCAGATCACCCCGATCTTACGGACGTAGAACGACTGTCATTTGTTCATCATCGTTTGTTTTATTGTTATTATTGGTTGTTAATATATTGTTAGTCGTTTTGTTATTACATTGTTATTTAATATGTTTTGTTATTAATTTGTTATAATTTATAATTAATTTGCATGTTTGGCAGCACTTGCCCTTTTTGTTATACATCGTTTGTCATTAGTTTGTGTTGTCATAGTTTCGGTTGTTATTGTCGTTGTCAGTTTTGCATTATGCAAATTAGAGAGTTTTTCGTTTGTCATTTGAATCAATCGTTTTGTCGTTCAATTAAAGATCTATATATCGAAACGTTCATGTGTTTTATTCGTCGTCGTGGTCGTATTTCGGTAAACGAACCGGAATTAAACATGGTCCTCGTTTCGTAATCGTTTGTCGTTGATAATAAAGTGTCGTTTTGCATCGATTCATTCGTTTTTGCATTCGTATTGCACGGTAAACGCACCGTGCCGAACATGTTTTTCGTTGTATACAAAAGTTTGTCGTTGTCGTATGATTCGTTTTGCATATCTTTATTCGATATCGTAGTCGTTCGCCTTTTCCGACAAACGAGTCGGAAAGTAAACACCCGTCACGGAGGAGAATTACCAGCGAGCTTGGAACAAGCTGGTGGAGTATTTCGACAACACTGGTGCGTTGGTGTACTCTGTCTTGAGTACCCTTTTCCAGGTACAGCCGTGAAGGAACCTGCTGCCGGCCTGCGCCAACTCCGCGATAGTACAAATGACGCAGTCGAAACCTTGGATGCGCTCGGCCACCCCGTGACCTCATGGGATGACATACTGGTTTACTTAACAACACAGCGCATGGACATCCGCACCGCTCGTGAGTGGCAAACGGCGCAAGGCAACACCAACCAACCACCAACGTACCACCAGCCCGATGCCTTCCTGGAGACAAGGATCGAAGCATTGGAGTTCGTCGAGCTCCCCCCGGCCGGCCATCGATCAACCCTAGCTCAACAGATCCGGGCAGACGGAACACAACGCCAAAGCTCGCCTTTCAGTGCACACTGCCTCACCACTCGCCAGAAGCCCTTTGCCCGCTGCTCAGTCTGCAGATCCGATCATTACATCGGATCGTGTGAGAGATTCCGGGCCCTCAGACCGGAAGAGCGAAGGTCGCACGTCACCAAACAGGGCCTTTGCTTTAACTGCTTAGTAAGGCACTTACTCCGTGACTGCTCATCGACAGCTAGATGCCGACAGTGCCAAGGGCGGCACCACACCCTGCTGCATACTACCACGACCACGACCAACCCGGATTCGGAAAGGGGCACAAGCCACAAGCTCCAAGGCAGCCAGATCCCCGGGGTGTCATCTCACACACTCAGCGCCCGGCCGCCCGGGTGATCCTCCTGGCCACAGCAAGCGTCCTCCCCCAGTCGGGCTCCCAACGCCGACTGGAGGCTCGGCCCCCATTATACCCCTGCTCAGAGGCCACCTTTATCTCGGAATCCCTCGCCCAGCGACAGCGCCTCCGCCGGCGCGCATCATTCATCCCAGTCCATGGAGTCGGGGGCGCCCACTGCCAGACGGCAAAGACCCTATCCTCCGTCGCCATACTGCGCCGGACCAAGGGCCCGCAAGGCTGGACAGTCAACGCGCTCATCCTGTCCCATCTGTCGGACTACGTACCACCCCCACGACTCCTGCCAGGCGATCTCTCTATTGTGGCGGGCCTGGAGTTGGCAGACCTAGACGTCTCATCAACGGACAAGGTGGATTTGATTATTGGGGCTGATGCATACCCGGCGATCATTACAGCCTGACTAAAGAAGTCCAAAAACTCCGACGTGATCGCCCAGTCTACGCACCTTGGGTGGATACTAACGGGTGCAGCTTCCCGCGGCCCGCGGCACACCAACATCAGCCGCCCTCTGACCAGCCACCAGATCAGTGTCGACAGCGAGCTGCGGGACCTCCTGGAAAAGTTCTGGGTTCGGGAGGAGGTTTCTCCCCACCCAACCGCCCTGACTTTAGAGGAGCAAGCATGCGAGCCTCACTTGACCTCAACGACCAGACGCGACCAGCAAGGCCGCTACATACTACGACTACCTTTGAAGCCTAACACAACGGAGCTGGGGGATTCGCGCAGCTTCGCCCGCGCTGCATTCCGACGACTGGAGAGCAGGTTCCAGCTCCAGCCCCAGTTCCGTAATCTATATGAAAGATTCATGGAGGAATACATCGAACTTGACCATATGAGTCAGGTGGACACACGAGCGCGGACACCCAGGAACAGGGATTCATTATCCCACTCTATGGGGTGTTCAAGGCGTCTGACCAGACACCCAAGATCCGGGTGGTGTTCAATGGTTCCGTCCAGCCGGAGACTGGAGTCTCAATCAACGTATGCCTCTACGTTGGACCAAAGCTCCAGAGTGACATCTTTGACGTCCTGCTGCGCTGGCGTGAGTTAACGCTGTAATATTACAACGCTGTGCTTCCTAGACGCGACGGAGGGAAGACCGTGGAATTTATTTTAAACAACTAAAGTTAAAAAAAAACTAAACTTTTTTCTTTCGAACACAAGACGTCCGCACACGTCTGTGTTTTTTTTATTTCTTTTTATATTTTTTTAATTTAATTGCTTCCTTGTCGGAAGTCTAACTATAACTGCTTTGACATTATTGATTTCGTATGAACGAAATCATTCAGTTGCCCCTAGTTACTTGATGGGGGAGATTCATTGTTATTCGTTAACCGAAACTATTGCAAACTATGCAGCTGCTTAGGATAACGGAAATTGGATTAACTGTTGTTATGAAATGTATGGCTGGAAATTTGGTATGTGTGTGTTATGTTATGTTATGCAAATTTGAGAATTAGGGGGATGATGAATGTATTTCTAATGTATGAAGTATTGTATTTTTAATGTAATGGAAATTGAATTGATTAGTATTCAAATGTAAGAACTACGGAAATTGAATTGATTAGTATGCAAATGTAAGAACAATGGAAATTGATTTGATTAGTATGTAAATGTTTGAACTATGGAAATTGAATAGATATGCAAATGAGTTTGAAGAAAAAGGATTATTAAAGGATATATTTATTATATTAAGTGTATAAATGTATATTATGGGATTTTATGGTTAAATGGATATGTTAGGATTGAGGTAAGGATTTTGGGAAGACGGTAGGGCTGCGGAGCACTACAAGGCCCCATTTATTCATATCCTTATAAGAATATAATATACAGAATTATATAGAAATATGAATCACCCAAACATTTACTGATAAAGAGAAAACACTTAAACACCTAATCATTTATTGATACGCTAAAAGATAACTCACCCAAACACTAATCACTTACTGACACCCTAAAACATTCAAACAACCAATCATTTACTGATACCCAAAAGATGACTCACCCAATCATTCACAAGATAATAACAATCATCACTGGTAGAACAAAGCACACAGCCAGAAGATAACTTCATCCACACAGCAGCAGATAAATATAAAAACCAACGACACAACCTACAGAGGACAGATGTAATCTCACGAGAGTTCGAAGTAGAACTATAGAAAATAAGTAATCTTAGACTTAAGGTTTGAATTAAATACACTATATTTTTTCTTTAAAAATAGTCAAGATTATTTAACTCGCGCGCACCGATACGTCTTCTCCGCGGACATTGCGAAGACGTACCGACAAATAAGGATCGATGAGCGGGATCGCCACTATCAGCAAATCCTGTGGCGACCGTCGACCACCGGCGACATCAAAATCTACTCGCTGAACACTGTGACTTACGGACTCGCGAGCTCCCCGTATCAGGCAATACGAACGCTTAAACAGTTGGCTCTCGACGAGGGCGAACTTTTCCCCCCAGCAGCACAAGTGCTCATGGAGAACACATACGTGGATGACATCTTCGCTGCCTCGTACTCTCTCACAGGGGCACAGCTACTGAAGCAGCAGCTCAGCGAACTACTGTCGGCGGGCGGCTTCCCCCTCAGCAAATGGACCTCCAACCACCCCCGCTGCTCCCATGCCAACCAACCGAGCTTGGCGCATACCCCACTTGGCCCCCAGCTGAGGCCCACTCAATTTTGGGGATCCAATGGCGACCCCAGGAGGACTGCTTCGACGCGACCCACACCAAACGGGGGGCGCTCGCATTTATCGGCCGCCTCTACGAGCGCCTGCGATGGATCTCCCCCGTTGTGGTAAGATTCAAGATCTTCATGCAAGAACTGTGGCCCCTGGGACTCGGATGGGACAAACTCCTGCCCCCCTACGGCAACTACCCGCACTTCGCCACCCTCGATGGGCCGGCTGCGTCAACACCCACCCATCGGTGGAGCTCCACGGATTCGCCGACGCCTCACAGGCCGCCTACGCGCCGTCGTCTACCTCAGAACATTTGGTACCCCGCCGAAGTCATCATGCATCATCCTCGCTTCCAAAACCAAGGTGGCCCCGTTAAAACAGGTATCCCTACCACGTTTCGAGCTGTGTGCCGCATTATTGCGCTGTGCCACTCTCTACTACACCCCGATGAGAAGCACCCCCTCATTCTCCCCCCCCCCGGATCCTTCCTCTCACTGCTCCTCGCCCGAGATGCCCACGACAGGACCCTCCACGGTGGCACACAGTGGTCACTCAACCATCTACGGCAGCGATTCTGGAATCTCCTAAGACGACAATTGGTCAGGGGAGTAATCTTTCGCTGCCTGCGCTGCTGGCGACACTCATCCTCCACCGACCCTTCAACTCATGGGGGACCTGCCTGCTACCCGGGTGCGATCCACCAGGCCCACCCTACACAGCGGGGTCGACTACGCCGGATCGACGGCTATCAGGTGCTCAAAAAGTGGAACCAGAAGCACGTTTAAAGGATACATCGCCATGTTTGTATGCTTCGCCACCCGCGCGATGCACCTGGAGGCAGCCTCCAGTTAGTCAACAGAGGATTTCCTCCGGGTCTTTCGCCGCTTCATGGCTCCGAGAGGAATCTGTGCCACACTGACCAGTGACTGCGGCACCAACTTCGTCGGCGCAGATAAAGAATTACGGGGGCTATTCGCCCAGGCAACAAGGCAAACGGCCGAGATTGCCCATCCCCTCGGCAATGAGGGTACTGGTGGCGATTCAACCCTCCATCAGCCCCTCACTTCGGGGGAATCTGGGAAGCCTCTGTAAAGCGGACCAAGTTCCATTTGAGGCGCGTTATCGGCGACGCAGTCCTAACCTTCGAGGAGCTCTCCACCCTGCTGGCCCAAGTGGAATCCTGCCTCAACTCGCGCCCCCTCCAGCCGCTGAAGGATGACTCGACGAACCTGACGGCGCTCACACCCGGACACTTCCTTATTGGCGGCCCGAAGTCGACCATCCCGGAGCCTTACACACTTCAACCCCCATATCTCCGAGAGAAAAGGACAGTTAAAAAAGTTTTGTTTGTTTTGCTGTTTCGTCGAGGATTCGCGACGCAGAACATTTTCATCATTATTCAAATTTTGGTTTTGGTCGTCCTCTTCGCTGTCTACAGCGGCTTTTTTCTACAACCGTTCTCTATAAACGTCAAGGGGATTTTTGTTTCGAAACGAAAGGGACCAATTTGAATAAATTTGCACATCACATTAACAGAGAGATTTTCGTTGGTGTTACCAATTTCCGCTGGATTTTCACGTTCCGCATCCATTTGAATGTTATTTAATGTTCTTACAGAGTCTTTGATTAGAAAATTAATAACAATACTTTTGCAAATGAACATTTTCGCCTCAGATATATCACACGCGTACAATTGAATCGCTTACGTTTGCAAACTGCTGACGTTTGAATGTACAATTCAAAATGTCATGTAGTCGAGCAGGACAGTTTGCTTATATGGTCATAGAGAAGGGGGCGGTTTCGTATGTTACGAGGGTTTGTATTCAGAAGAATTGAATTCAGTAAGGCGCTGGCGACAGAGTCGGAGAGGGACCAATGAATGAACAGAATTTCGGACAGGACTCTACCGTATGCTGGGGTTTTAGGTCGTTAAATTATGGAAGCAGGGCCAAGGGGTCTCCCCATCCTAGACCACGGAGGGCGAGGTTGAATTCATTCGAATCTGCGGATATGGACCTTTTGATAAGGGGACCATAACTGGCCAGGACATTCGAGCAGTGGACGAACGAAGGAAAGGTAAAGGGGTCGCGTCACGCAGGGGTTACGTGCGGGATAATTCATTGATTGGAATACTCGTAACAACAAAGTCCTTCTCGAACAAATTGACATTTCTCATCCATTTAACCACATTGGCATGGCGTTCCTGTGCGGCCGTTGGTAAGTTTGATTTCTGTGACGTCTAATGGGATGACGGTGCTATCAAGCGTGTGTAAAAGAAGGAGGTAAATATACAAGTTCTTCCCTGAACATCTTTGGGAATGACATTTGTTTCTATCCAGCTTAAATAAAAATCGTCTTATATATCGAGTGAATGGAAAGCTTTCCCACACTTTCAACACCACTGCAGGCGTGCCATAGCGCCCCATTCTAGGCCCCATCCTATTTAATATCTACACCTCAGATATTCCTCGCCCTGTGGATGGGACAGTAAACCAGATATGCTATGCGGATGACGTCCTAGTGTATACGTCATCTAAAAGCCCAAAACTCACAACAAACCGACTCAACCGTCATCTAGAAGAACTGTGTCAGTACTACAGTTGATGGAAAATTCGACTTAAGCCATCCAAGCAGTAGCTATAATTCTGAGTAGTAAACACTCCGAACCCACTTCTCGATACTCACAGAATATCCGAATACAAATAGGAGGTACTACGATTAGACCACAGGACAGGATGAAATACCTTGGGGTCATTTATACCCCAAAAATGAATTTCATCAAACGTGTGACCCACATTCTTCAAAGGGCCCTCGGTCGGTCTAACCAACGGCACAACATCTTGAAGTGGAGCTGTGGGGTTTCTCAATTCTATATGAGAACCAACCCACAATCTCAACCACAATTTCCACCTTATTTCGACCGCTTTCAGCGCGTCATACATACCCATTTCCCGTATATGTTATTCACCTGAAATACATAATTTCCCCAAGAACGCATAGCTAAACTCATTATCCTATGCAGATAATGCATAATTGAGTTTAGCTACTATCTTCGCCATGGGATTTCCACCGGAAATTCCATTCGTATTGGTTAGCAACAACCAAGTCGACTAAGCGACCATCATCCATTGGCTTGGGTACTTACCAACATTCCATAGAGTTTTTCCCACGGTGTTATATCCCTAGCCTCCTATTGACTTTTCCCAGATCACCCATTCGCTTGGGATCATTGATCTCTTTTTGCAGGTGAATAACATCAGCTACGTTCTCCTCTCCTTCGCAGTTCTGTCTTTCCACGGTTCAATGTTGTCTGACTACACCATAGCCGTACCACTGGGTCAGTAGGTCATGTCAGTAGCTGCATTTGATACCAACACACACAACCAAAGCTACCCCGAGATCACAGCACATCATGTTTCTGTTCTCTCATTCTCCATGTCCGCCAATTACCCAATTAACAGAAGTTACCCACACTTCGACGAGCGTGAGGTTGAGAGAGCAGAGGCGTGGTCTCTTTTGGTTGCCCTGTATGTGGAATGAAATTCGAATTTCACCCCTGATTCGAGTCAGTCGCATCTCAAGCTCAATTGAGTTCGGGCACGCCATTCCAGGATAAATTCATTCACCGCTTAAGACAATCTTCTTAGATCATAATTAATGTTTGAAGGTATTTTCGTAAAGTTGTGAACGTATAGCGGCTAACAGACGTGTTAGCAAGAGTGATAACGTAACCAAATTAAATTAAAATAAAGAACCACTAAACCAAAAAAAAAAAGAACCACCAGTGCATTTTAATTTTTTATTTTTTTTTCTTGGATTCACGGTGACAATTTTGGATCAGGTGTCGGGGATTGGAGTGAACTGCGCGCCCGTGTCAGGCGCAACTACTTTTACCCCCACAGAGTAACAAAGTTGACACCAAAATTAAGCTTCTCTGCTATAAGCAGCTAATCCGATCTGGAATATCGTAGGCCTTTCCCGTATGGTCCTGCATATCTTCGGCTCAAATGGAAAGACTTCGAGTTTTCGAAGGGAAACTCCTCAGAAGGTGCACCAATCACTCTAGAAGCCCTGTCGGTCATTACCCCAACTCTCACCTATACGAAGGCGCCTCCATTACCCCTATCGACGAGTACTTGCTTCAATTAGCAGATAAGTACCTCGAAAGCATTCAGAACAGCGAGAACCCACTTGTACGGGAGTCTTGCGTTCTTGACCTTTCTCTCTCTCGATCTCTTGGGATCAGACCACCACAATTTCTTCTTCAGTACAAAACTGAAGAAAGCACCCTTCCCAACAACATTCTCCTCTATAATAGAGGATTTCTGGACCCATCCCATAAGGTCCACTGCTGACACACTACAAACACGCACGCACAGTACAAGGCAGCACAAACACACACATACACACACACATACACACACACACACACACACACACACACACACACACACACACACACACACCGACTGTTTTGGCACTCGATCGGCCAATACGTAAATTACTGCGAACGATACGGAACTCTCTCTTGACAATGAGGTCAATTAACTGGGCACCAGCACGGTATATAGATGTCGATTGTTGTCGTCCTGAACCAATTGCTATTGTAAGAAAAAGGAGAAAACGAATACCTTAAGTTGGACGGAACCTCAAGTAAAGAATCCTCCAGATAATGTAAACACGGTAGTTTAACTGTTGTTAACCCTTTTTCTCTTTATTTGTTTGAATTTACTTTGATTTATCTAGATTTAGTCTTTGTAGAACAGTGTCTCTTGAATTCGATTTTTCGATCTGTCAGCTCATTTGAATATTATTGAATGTCAGCTGTTTGCTGACATGTTATTATATGTGTTGTCATGACTGAATTCAGTAGTGCCTGCGCTGGCCGCATCCAGTATTGCCATCGTGTGCTGCTCCGTCTCCAACATTCCGCCCACCTTAAACTGTCGGTTCAACCGTGTCCTCTTCCGCCACCATCTCCCTGCAAGGAAAGTTTTGCTGGACAGCTCGCTGATAGGACCTTAATAATCCACGTCGGTGTTACTACCTGGCCTTGCGGGATTAATCCGACTGGCTGGTAATGCCGCCATTTGTTGAGTTAGCACCCGTCCCTTGTGATGACCGCAAACCGTGCATTCCCCGATGACTGTCTGGACAAGTCGACTCCCTATGATCCAGTACCGGGAGTTCACTGCGGCTAGCCGTAACCGGCTTCCAGCGTGCATCCGTCTCAAGTGCAAATCTCTCCCGATGATCTTTGCCAGGTGATGTTGCCGATGTAAGATTGGTGGATGTCGGCGTTCGTGTTCCATCCTTGCTGCCTCTAGTCTTCCGCCCACCCTGAGGGTACTTTGGTCATCGATGAATAGGTTGAGCGCAATCCGTTCGCTTCGTCTTTATCCTAGTCTCCCGGCTCTAATTGCCGTTAGGTCCGCCTTCCGCCACGCTACTGTTCGTCCCGTTCGAGTGAAGCTGGAGAATCTTCTTGTAATGGACAGCTCCTCTTGCTGTATTACGACGCACGATGCCTTGCGCTCCTTGAGGTCTACCGGTGTTCCGGTGTCCGCCTCTCGGACTTGGTGAGTGGACGTCCGACTGGAATTGGTATAAGCATTGAGCCTCCTCCGTCAGTTGTCCCACCAACCGGATTGCCTTCTCCACGGATAGCGCTCCAGATCTCCAATCGTCCATGTGGAAGTCCTCTCTGATAATTCGCGCTGCCTCCGGATCTCCTCGGCCATTCGGACCAAACAAAGCGTTGCCATAAATGGATCAGACGCCGTTCCGCATGTCACAGTTAGCAGCTTGACCGTTTGGTACTTCTCTGGGTTGTCCCGCCAAACAATTCTTTGGAAGTCGGTGTGATCCGGCTGGACTCGAATTTGGGAAAACATCTTGGCGATATCCGCGGCAGACGCTATGGGATGCTTGCGGAACCGGGTCAATATTGAGCTGAGGTCCGACTGCAAGGCTGGTCCGACAATCAAGTGCTCGTTAAGAAATGTTCCATTCCTGGTGATTAGAGAAGCATCGAACACCACTCTGTGCAGCATTGGTTGTTCGGTAAATTTGGGGTTTCTTCGATCACCCACTGCATATGGCCCATGTCCTGGTATTCCTTTCTAAATTCTGCATACTGATGGCCTGGCTCCGGGTTTCGCCTGAATCGCCTCTTAATGGACAGAACCCTTTGGCTGGCGGTTTCCCTGGAATGTCCCAATGGCGGCGTGGTGTTTGACCGGTATCTCCACCTCGAAGAGTCCCTCTGCTAAACGCCGGTGCGTGTCTGCAAAATCGGTCATTGCCTTCCTCTCCTCTTCTGTTAGGCGCTCCTTTATCTCGGGTACCTCCTCCCTCTCCCAGAAGGCTCTTAACTGGTTTCTGTCGCCCACCACCGATACGATTGCCGTAGGTAGTAGTGAATCCTGGGCTTCTACTGTCGCGCAAGATCCGTCTGATGATCCAGCCTCTGGTGCTAACCTTGGAACGTCTACCGATTGATGCACGGGGGGTGTTGTGCCGCCCGTTACACTCTCGCTAGTTACCTCTCTCACATTGGTTAATGCTGTGGTCTGGGCTGAGGCAATTTCTGCATAGCCCTTGGCGGTGGACAAATTGATCTCGCTGTAGAGATGAGATTCCTGAATGCGCTGCATCGGAACAATGGATGCGGCTGCACGCATCTAGGACACAGCCGTCGCTGCTGATGTGATTGCCGAGTACGTCGTCCTGTGGGGGCCGGCTGCTATACCTCTGTCCCGAACAAAGTGACCCTGTGAATAGTTCTTCGCTGTCGGGAGGCTCTCTACCTCGGTGAGGCGGGCTTCCAGGAATTCGGTCAGTTCCTCGAATGTCGGCATCTCGTTCCTGCTGGTTTCTCGAGCCCATGACTGCCTAATCTCACTAACGAGCTTCTCGACTGTGTTATGTTTATTGTTAACAATTTATTTTTATATATATATATATATAGATTATATAATTTTAATATATTGTAAAATTTGAATTTAAATGAGTCCTCCAGTTTGCGCAGTCTGCTTGCGAGTTCCTCCCTGGTCACCTCATTCGACTTGGTCGCGAACTCCTCCAACCGCGTGAGGAATCCCTTGATGACTCCTCGTCTCCGTTTCACTGTCGGAACAGTCATATCGCTGGTCGCCATTGCAACTTAGTTTGCCCTTTTTTCGATGCTTGTGGATCGAAGTGCCACTAGCTCCTTGATTCCGATTCTTGTGGATCGGCTGTAGCTTCTACGCAACTGAGTGCGCTGCTGGTTGTGGCTAGCTTTGATCGGCTGGATGACCGTCTGTCTTGCTGCTTAGTCGCCGCAGGTGCGCTTCAATGCGTTGCAGTTGAAATGCTTTGTTCCACGTTGCACCGCAGGAGAGGTTGTCCAGTCGGCAGCTGCTGTGTTTGGCCTTATGTGCCGTATATCTTTGTGGTTATCTCGGATCGTGGATCCGGCTCGAAGGACCAATTTGTTTTGGCACTCGGTCGGCCAATACGTAAATTACTGCGAACGATACGGTACTCTCTCTTGACAATGAGGTCAATTAACTGGCCATCAGCACAGTATATAGATGTCGATTGTTTTCGTCCTGAAACAATTGCTATTGTAAGAAAAAGGAAAAAACGAATACCTTAAGTTGGACGGAACCTCAAGTAAAGAATCCTCCAGATAATGTAAACACGGTAGTTTAACTGTTGTTAACCCCTTTTCTCTTTATTTGTTTGAATTTACTTTGTTTTATCTAGATTTAGTCTTTGTAGAACTGTGTCTTTTGAATTCGATTTTTCGATCTGTCAGCTCATTTGAATATTATTGAATGTCAGCTGTTTGCTTACATTTGTTATTATTTGTGTTGTCATGGCTGCGTTCAGTAGTGCCTGCGCTGGCCGCATCCAGTGTTGCCATCGTGTGCTGCTCCATCTCCAACGCCGACCAAAGCACAGATTATCAGACGCCAAAGGCGTAATCTGCGTTTAGTACCGCACACAAGACCCACGGGTCTTGTACGATTTCTTTCCCACCATTGTTACGTGAGTAACTCGCCTGTCGCCTTTATATTGGCAAGACACACGCTCAGCTGCATGGAAAACTGGTAAAATTTAAGTGCGGTAAAACACACGAAGATTATTTTGAATTCGAAGAATAATTTTGAATTAAATGCAGAGGGCGTGTAAACCCAGTTTCTTTTGGGTGGTGGTGGCTTTGATTAGTTTCGAAGTCGACCGTCGTCGAAAATGAATTTGTTTCGAGGAACAGAGATGCTGAAGAAAGATAAAGGAGAGAGAAGGAAACGAACGGTTCTCTTTTTGAATTTGGCAGAGAACCGTTGTCACGTTGAGAGATGGAAAAGAAAAGACGAAGTAAAAAGAGGTTGTTGAATGCAGTTAAAAAAGAAAAAGTCCGTTTTATTTGTTCTAATCGAAAATTTAATTTAAATTATTTAATCGTTTTTTGTTTTGAACGAAAGCACCACCAAGCAACCAACATGACTCGAACCATTTCGGTGCACATATCTCCTAACGAATCCCGCCGCGCACCTGCAGGAGATATTTCTTCAAGCACATCGGTCGCAATCCGAACGACAAGCTATAGAACAACTCGCGCCTGGCTGACAAGGGAATCGCCACTTAATGTAAGTGGTATCAGCGAGAATTCAACCACAATGAGTCGGCAGCGGCATGTGTATGATCGGCATAGATGCTGTACGCAGTTACCGATCATATAAACAACCAACGTTCCTTTTGCACGATGGCTTGCCTGGCTGCAGCCACATCGTGTAATATTCCCTTTTTCCCGTTTGTGTTTACCTTCAGACATGTCGAGCGGTCGTCCAATCGTAATAGACATCCAAACCCCGGTCGATGTTAGTTTTTGCACCAGCTGCAACCATTTCATTTAATGTTTCCCTTTACGAAATTCGTATATCCACGGTTCGTATGCCCGCGGACACACAGCACGACCGACTAAAGGGATCATCGTGTGTGTGACGCGCCCTTTGCTGGGACCAATGTGGAGAAACCTCCACTATTGGTCGACGAGCGAAGATTTGAACTCGATATACGGCCGTATGTCTTGTTACAGATTCCGTGGTGGCGGGCCGGGTCCATCACGTAAGCATAAAATAAATACACCAGTAGAGAAGTTAACCACCGCTGAGTGGGTTTCGAAAGAAAGAACAAGAGCGAAGCAAGATTCGAGCACGCGACCTTAGAAGTGAAATTTAAATCAATATTTCAGTTTGAGTAATTAACTCTTACATCGGGACACAAAAATCTTACGTTTTTGTCTAAGGAAGTTTTCTTTAAGTTAAATACAAATCAACGTTTTAGTGAACACAGAAATCTTACGTTTTGTCTAATTGAGTTTACTTTAAATGAAATCTAAATCAATTTTATAGTCTTACATCAGGACACAAAAATTCTACGTTTTTGTCTAAGGAAGTTTTCTTTAAGATAAATTCAAATCAACATTTTAGTGTAATTAACTTTTACATCGAAACACGAAAATCGTATGTTTTAATCGAATTAAGTTTTCTGGAAGCCTGAAGCTTGTATATATTCGTTTAGTGGTAATAAAGACAAACCAGAGAAGAAAGTCAGTGTTTTATTTAATCATATGAGCTGTGGACGGTTGGTGTAAAGAACATAAGACGGAGATAAGAAGTGGACCAGTGCACCAAAACACTTCTGCTCCACAATACCTCTTCCCGACCATACCCAACACGCCCACAGTACTACCCAGGTACGTCGTTTTTTGAATTTATTTATAACAAAAAAGAATAAACGGAAACCCCCTTTGAGAGAGAAAAAGTTAAGTGTCCCCCAATTGTAAGTCAACCTCTAGCTAATAGTCGACTTACCCATTAGCGATTGACAGTTCACCCGAACACTTACGACGGCCCATTCTGTGGCCACCAGAGCGACACTTCATTTGAGAATTATTCATGTTTTCTGTAAAGCAAAGCGCTAGACTGTAACCCAAAAAACGTTATATATAACAACTGGCGCAGAGGACAGGATTGATGTATGTAACAGCTGGGTCGGCGGACTGGGATCTCTATATGTAACACCATCCCCCCATCCAAGTAGTTAGAGAACACTTGAACTAACCCTGTCCACACTATCCATTGATACGTCCTTCCCCCTTTCTTTTCAGATATCTCGAGACCGAGCCCAACATCCTCACGGATGTGGGTGATTCTGATTATCGCAAGATGACCAGAAGGCAGAGACAAGATGAAGGACACAGCTGTCCTTGTCTCGCCAAAGTCGGCCCTCTCGCCGCCCATTTTTTTTTTTTTTTTTTGGTTTCGCGGGCAGTTAGCGACTGAGCAGCAGGGAGTCAAACAAAAACAAAAGTCAGCCGTAAGTAGTCCTCAACCAAGTGACATCAAATAAAATAATAAATAAATTACAACAGAGACCTTTTGATTCGCCCCAGGAAGGTAAGCAACACAAAACAATAAATAAATTAAATATTGTTGTGTACCGGTATCCTCCGGTATACCAGCAACACAGACACCAAAGTAAAATAATAAAAAATGGATCAGTTGATATTCGCATTGAAATTAAAACAGCAAAAATAATCCCTGCTAATACGTCTGCATACTGTTTGATGTTACACGATCGCATTGTAAACTATAATCCATTGAGTAAAATAGATTCTCGAGAAATATAATCGTTACTTGCATGTTAGCTTTCACTGAGGAAACACACACGCACGGACAAGATAAAATGTATTTTATTTTCGACGTTCAAGAATTCAGAGGACCAAATAACAAGTTTATTCCAAAGGAAATAGCTGTGCTGCACAATGGACAACATCAGCATTTCATCTTAAAGCCACCACACAAGTTTAATCAACTATCACCATCACTAAGAAGGCAAGCTCAATGGCTTTACCACTATCATCATGGCTTAACCTGGAATGGAGGATTCACAGAATTTCCAGAAGTTAGAAAATATCTTCGAGATAATATACAAGATTCTATTGTTTACGTTAAAGGGGTGAAAAAAAGAGGTGGAAGATGAAGGACACATTTGTCTTTGTTTCCCTAAAATTGGCCTCCAATTTTTTTGTTGTTATTTTGGATTTATGATCAGTCGAAATCCAGAGGCCGATACCTACGGCAAAAAAGTAAATCATAAAATAAAGTTAAGCCCACCAACAAAAAAAAAAAAAAAACACTAAAAGTAGTACGGGTATCATCATCAATAGCGAACCAGCCCGAGCGGACCTACCCAAAAAGCACGGAGGTAACCCAAAATTATTAATACAAATAAAATATAACCTCGACAAAGGTATGGAATGGGTAAAAATTTCGACAGGCGGGCAGAAGGAAATAGCCGCCGACCAACAAGGATCCCTCTGTTCAGCCCCGGCAGTCAAAACATTAAGTGTACACAAAATATGGAACATTAGGTGTAAAGAAAGGAAGAACATTTATTAAATATTAAATGTTGAAAGTTAAGACATCAAATGTACAGAAAATATAGAACATTAGTGTAAATATTTAGTAAATATTAAATGTTGAAATACAAAACATTAAGTGTACAGAAAATATAAAACATTAAGTGTAAAGTAAGTAGAACATGTATTTGAGAGATCAGAGCAGTTGTTTTAAAAAAAAACACACACACAACCCTCCCCATATGCCCTCCGTATAACTGGTCCAACGAAAACACTGGAGGTTTTCCCACAAACCGCATCTGGTCTGAGGACCCGGTACTGCTTATACCAGGTGTAGAGGAGAGTGGGGCACATTTGAACACTATGTTGTATTCCAGAATACTACCCTTATTAGATTTTTACACTGAATCTCATTACTTTTCTAACACATCGTTAATACTTCCTCTGTTCATATCTTATTCTCACTTAATACATAACATTAATAAACTTTCACAATATTCTATATCAAGCCTGTTAAAGCACATTTCATAACATGCCCCTTTTCATAACATGCACCTTTTTTTCATTCAAAACATAGCACTTTGATTTTCGTTCAAATTTTATTCAATTTAAAAGTCACAGAAACTAAAGGAATGCTTTGAGAAAATTTGTTTTGTTCACATTATAATTTCCAATCAATTAGAACAATAAGTAGCATAAGAAGAGAGAAATTTTAATTGTAAAATCAGTTTCAGTTTCAGTTTCAGTTTGAGTTTAGCAATTGAAGTAGGAGTTTGAGTTAGAAGTTGAAAAGTTAAGTTTTGAATTCGGAAGCAGTTGAGGAAGTTGAGTTTTAGAGTGGAGTCAGTTTGAGTTATCAGTTAAAAGTAGAGAGTTGAGAAAACAGTTAAGAAAAAGATAAAACAAAAAGAAGTTATTAGAAAAGAATAAACAGTAAATTGAAAAACAATTAATCCTGCGTTTTATTAAGTTTCATAATAAAAGGTCCCCGCTCTTCCCTCGAAAGAGGAAGCACGGCGTCCCGGACTACAACAACCGTTTATAAACGTTTTTTTTATTTACTCTGTTTTAAAAGTAATTCAATATTTTAACCTGGCAATACCACATCCGTAAACGTCATTTACTTTCCTTGATTCTCTCAGTTGTCTCTTAGATTTAGAGGTGAAAGGTGGTTTTTATAGTGGTAGTGCATTATTTTCGTTTTTTAGTTGTAAAACGTAAGAAAGTTTTTGTAAAGAGGAAATAAATTTGGAATCAAATCACGATAAGCTTTTAAATGAATATATTAAAGTTTCATACTTATGCAAAATTGTATGTCGCTGTAACAATATGTTCAAAACTGCCCTGGTCAGTTTTTTTTTACATATTTTAGACATTTTTAAGAAACTGTTTTTCATTCAACAAATCATTATTTTATTCTTTTTTTAAGTGAATAATGGTGGGCACATACAAGAGAAAAAAATCTACTTTAGTCAATGAGGATAAGGTGAAAAGTGTCCGTTGCAGCACAACAAGTAACAACAATAACAACCAGCGATGAATCGATTCCTCAACGACACAATAAAAAGAGAATCGATTCATCAGAAATTCAAACATGAACTCACCTAACATCAAATCAGCGGAAACTCACCACTCCGTATATAACTTAACACCAGCAGACGGTGTGAATAACACCTGCGCGCGCAAACCCCAAGGAATGAAAATGCTGACCAAGTGTCTGGTGCAATCGGAGCACTTCGAGTCATTTCCCACGACAGCGAACAACAGCAGAAGCTGAGATAGGGAAAATGAGGCATCAAATATAAGCAATTGAATTATTGTCAAGTTTAGTTTAGAATTCAACTCGAAACAATAAAGGACAAGGCATTCTGCCTTGTGATAATTTTTTTGATAATTTGTGCAGTATTTTAATTAACTGGCGCCCAACGTGGGGCCCGCTTTTCTGTGACACTGTGAATATCCGATAATATCCCAGTTAACAAAAAAACTTTTTGTGAAATCAAGTGATAAGCAAGGCTGTTGGAATTAGCGAAAACAGTTTACTGGATAGCCGAATAAGTGGATATTAATTTGACTTAACTTTGACCAAGTGATAACAAAGCTTGAAATCCGTGAAAGTGCAAAAAGTGGACAACCAAGCCACCGAAGAAACAATACAGTGGACAATCAAACCACTAAGACAGTGTAAGTGATAGGGAATAAGGCCCCCATGTAGTTCCACTAAACAGGTGAACAAAAACGAGTCAGGAAACTCTGACAGCCGCCCTAACCAACAGTTTGCAGCCGGAACCTACCCTCAAAACAACATTAAGAAGAAATTCTGCAGGAATTAATTATAATACTACTGTAAGTCAATAGTAATCAAGTTAACACATATTTTACAATTTTTATTATTTTTTAAACCACATTCTATCTATTTGGAAAAATTATATTGTGAAAAGTACTGAATAGTGATTTTATATTTCAAAATTATAGAGTTAAGTGATTATTTGTTACTAAATTTTAGTGCTCTCAAAGCAAATACATTAACCCCCACTATCATTACTTGAACGGGTGATATAATTGATTCTCTCACTTAACAAAACAAATATTTTTTGTTGCAAAATGGTAAACCCTAATAATTTAATACGACCAGCTCGTCTAGAAGTGCCTGCAGATAACGTTGCAGCTCATCAACCTCCTGCTCCCGTCCCTCCCCCCGCTCCTAATGCAATCAACAACGACATGATTAGGCTAATTTTACAACTAGTGACCGAAACCCTTCAAATACAGGGACGACAACTTTTTAATTCCATCATGAACCCCGCGTCCGATATTAACAACGACATAGACCAGCCAATAAACCTGGCTAACGATAGGAATTTATCCGAGATGGAAAAAATACCCGATGTAGTAAAAAGCCTCAGAGAATTCTCTGGACAGCCACACGAATTTAACTCATGGAAAAAGAGTGTCGATAGGATACTCAAAATCTATGAACATTTGAAAGGTAGCCCCAAATATTATGGAATCCTATCGGTTATCAGAAATAAGATTACGGGCTACGCAGACGTCTCTCTAGAATCATATAACACCCCACTAAATTGAGAAAAAATGTCAAATTGCCTTACTTTACATTATGCAGACAAGAGAGATTTAGGAACCTCGAGTACCAAATGACAACTTTGGTACAGGGTAGTAGTACGATTTCCGAATTCTATCAGACCGTCTACCACTACTTGTCGCTTGTCGTAAATAAGTTAGGATTGATGGATATGAGTCAAGAACCCACGAATAACATGACTCGGTGTTACAGGGACAAAGCACTTGATACCTTCGTCAGAGGGTTGAAAGGCGACCTGCCTAGGTTACTCAGTATCCGCGAACCCGTTGACTTACCGCAAGCTGTGCACCTATGCTTAAAATTGCAAAACGTCGATTTTCGAGCTCAGCATGCAAACAATTCACACTCTAGCACCCAGAGAATATTCCACCAAAGACCGCCTCCAGTTCCACCTAGAAGGAACAATTTTTCACATTCAGGACCAGCACCTATTTCCGCACCCAGACGCGAATTTCACCTGAGTTACTCCATAACCCCCGAAATGCTCAGCCACCTCAGTTCTACAGGGAACCACAATACCAGTCAAAACAACAATATCCACAGCAACGACCACCAGCAAATCAACGTCCGTTTCCTCCTAAGCCAATGGATGTCGACTATTCTATCAAATCCCAAAAGGTCAACTACCAGAACAGACCTCGTAACCAACAGTTTGTTCCACAGAAACGGCAACATTCACAACAGTTCCATCAACCACACAAAACGCAGAGAATCTACCACACTGAAGGGCCCGATCAAGACAAATACGAAAGTGAGATAGAACGAGAAGACCAAAACTATGACCAGACACTAACGAATTACACTGACTTACAAGATGACCCTTACCTTGACGAACCCGAACAACTCGACGATATCTATTTTTTAGACTAAGGCCCTCTTCGCTTCCTTACTTCGAACATATCGCAAGAAGCGGAGAGACATTAAAATGTTTAATAGACACAGGATCTAATAAAGACTACATCCAACCCCGGCATATCAAGAATCCTCTCCCGAATGAAAGACGCTTCTACGTTAAATCAGTCGGAGGGAGCATAAAAATTACCCACCACTCATTTGTCCAATTATTTGGGCATAATACAGATAAAATAAAATTTTTCATTCTCCCCAGCCTCATCTCGTTTGATGGTATAATAGGCAACGATACTTTGAGAAAACTAAACGCGGTTATTCATACAAAAGAAAATTATATGACTATTCACCCAAGCATATCAATACCACTCAAACAGCATATTTCACTATTAATTAATATTATTACTCTAAGAACTTCCCACATGAGCAAGAAACAATCGGACAAACTCAAGGGCATAATTAACGACTGTCCTAATCTCTTTTCCGATCTTGACAAGAAATTGACTTACACCACCACCGTAAAACGAGAAATTCGAACGACAACCAACGATCCCATTTATTCGAGATCATATCCATACCTGATGGCATTCAAGGGAGAAGTCGAAAAACAAATAAACGATCTACTAAAAGATGGTATCATTAGGCCATCTAAATCTCCTTACAATTCTCCAGTTTGAGTCGTTCCCAAAAAAATGGATGCCTCTGGAGAGAGAAAATATCGCATGGTGATGGACTACCGTAAGCTAAACGATGTTACCATCGCCGGTATGTACCCGATTCCCGAGATTAACGAAGTGCTTGCCAACCTTGGCAAAAATAAATGGTTTACTATAATCGATCTTAAAAGTGGTTTTCATCAGATCCCACTTAAAGAATCTGATATTGAAAAAACTGCCTTTTCCGTAAATAACGGAAAATTCGAATTCACTCGTCTCCCCTTCGGACTAAAGAATGCCCCTTCCATTTTTCAAAGGGCTTTGGATGATATTCTGAAGGAATACATCGGGAAGTACTGTTTATATCGATGACATCGTCATCTTCGGGAAAGACGAGATCGAACATCTTAGGAACCTGGAAATAGTGTTCAAGACCCTAGAAGCCGCCAATATGAAAATACAGTTGGACAAGTGCGAATTCTTTCAAGAAGATATAGAATTCCTAGGCTTTGTCAGTGGTAGAGATGGCATCAAAACTAATCCCAAAAAGGTCCAATCGATCGTTGACCGACCTGCCCCCAAAACCCTTAAAGATCTCCGTTCATTTCTCGGTATGTCAGGATATTATCGTCGCTTTATTAAGGACTATGCCAAACTTGCGAAGCCCCTGACATCTCTCTTAAGAGGGGAAGATGGACGAGTATCCAAAAATCTTTCTAAGAACAAACCAATTCATTTCGACAAAGAAGCCCTAGGAGCATTTGACAAAGTTAAAAATTCACTCATTTCGGCAGAAGTGGTTCTGTCGTGTTGCGGATTCGCCTGTAACCATCCGCAATTAAATTAATTATGGCACCACCTGAACTGAATCAGATATGTGGCATCACCGAAGCAATGTCAGCCATCAGCTGACATTTATGAATTCTGTTGGTTGTCACTTGACAACCAATTTTTTATGTTTCTTTCTATTCTTCGTTCGTTTTTTGATGGATACAGTTTGTAATCTTATTCAATCGTAATAATCAACAGAAATAAAGTTCATTTTTTCATCTATAAATTGGAAACACCAGTGTTTCAATTCTTTGACGGTTAAAGTTTGGGATTAACGACCAAAGGTAATCCTTTCAATTAAACATTTTTTATAGATATTGTTGCAGCAAACGTGGACCAGTGTCGCCACACATTGTTCCTGAAGTTCCTTCTCCCAGACCACCGAGCAAACATTGGGTGGTTGATAGTTTTGTATTATACAAATACAAAACACGTATCCTGTTACGTGCGGCTTCCGCCACCCCATCAATTAATTGTTTTTAATATAATTTGTTTTAATGTAGTTTGATGGTAAGGTGGTGGAAGAATTGCATGATCCACATGTGAGTGTTCGAACACGCCCCGATTCGAGTGTGCATCGTTGGCGAGTTCGAATTCGGTTTTCGGAGTGGACGTCGATGGAGAGTGAGAGAGGGAAACAGCAAGATATTTGAATTCGGTTTGTTTTGGTTCCGTTGTTGACTGTTCTTTTTATATACAGTTTTGCAAGTCAGATTCCGTTTGAAAAATTGAAAGAGTTGATTAACCACCGAAGGGCAGAAAGGAAAAGAAAAAATTATTAAAAACCTATTGAAAAGTAATTATTATTTGAGATTGAACGTGTAAAAAAAAAAAGTAAAAAGTTAAAGGAAGCAACACAAAAAGATGTTGACTCATGTTGGTAAAGTTTATTATAATAAATAAAACGTGTAATAAAAGGACCAAAGGCTCGTTCTCTTGTTGGAGTGCCGTTCTGCCGACGCAAGGATTTGGATTGGCCAAAACTCCTCGTGTTTTGAACAAAAAGGGGACACATTCGTGTTCGAGGAAGAAGACGAGATAGTAGACTCCCCACGTTGGACTACCAGGTAACCTATTTTAAATTACCCCCAATTTTCTGTGGCTAAATACGTCACAATCCTAACTTCAAAAATGAATTCGAGCTGACCACGGATGCCTCGGATTATGCTATCGGGGCAGTACTCTCTCAAAATGGTAAACCGATCACATTTCTCTCGAGAACTCTAAACAAAACCGAAAAACATTATGCAACGAACGAGAAAGAAATGCTCGCTATTATATGGTCACTAAATTCATTAAGGAACTTCCTCTACGGATCCCAAAAAGTGAAAATTTTTACCGATCACCAGTCTCTCACTTATGCCTTGAGTAATAAAAACACCAATAGTAAAATGAAAAGGTGGAAATCTGTTTTAGAAGAATACAACTACGAACTCAATTATAAGCCAGGGAAAGCAAACGTAGTGGCCGACTCCCTTTCGAGGCCTCCCCAAGTAACCGAAATTCATTCAATGACCCCAACCGAACATAGTGCCGATAGCTCTTCTGATAACCTAATCCCTACTGTCGAAACCCCAATAAATGTATTCCGAAATCAACTAGTACTAAGAATAGGGGAAGATAACATTTACCAAATCAAAACTCCGTTCGAAAACTACACAAGGCACATTTTTCCCAAACCAGAGTACTCGGAAGCAGACTTAATAAACGCATTCAAGAGATACTTGAACCCTAATACTATAAACGGACTCTTGACAAACGAAGAAACTATGGGAAAGATACAAGAAATTTACCCGCTCCACTTCAAAGACTACCGTATTAGATTTACCCAGAAATTGGTGGAAGACATACCCAGCGAAACCGAGCAAGAAGAAAAAATCTTAAAGATACACCGACGCGCTCATCGCAACGCCGAAGAAAATCGAATTCAATTATTAGAAAATTTCTATTTCCCTAAAATGTCCTCTAAAATTAAAACCCTAGTATATCGTTGCGCAACCTGTAAAGAAAATAAATACGGCAGGCACCCTAATAAACCACACTTGAAACCTACACCCATTCCTAATTATCCTGGATACACCATTCATATCGACATCTTTTCTACCGAAAAACAACTTGTCTTAACAGTCGTCGATAAATTTACAAAATTCGCTCAAACTAAAATTATCCCATCAGGCTCAATCAAAGACATTAAACGACCATTACGAGATATCATATTCTTCTTCTGCGTACCTGAAGTCGTTGTAATAGATAATGAGAAGGCGCTAAATTCAGCCTCAATAATCTCAATGCCACCCCCGCGAGTGCACGTTACGCGGGGCCGGTGTGCGTGCGCCGATGGTAGAATGACGACTAACTGATGAAGGAAAAAATGTATTCTACTTTCGAATAGAATTGCTATGCTTGCATAGGAATTCAGTTCCAGCGAATCCTGGCCGTATAAGCCTAGTTGGATTCGTTGGTTGTGTATACCGGGAAATTGCTTTGGGAACGCGAGCAAGTATGGGCATACATTTTCTGGGGAAATTGGAGTTGCTTGGGTGCAAACAAGGGAATATCGTTTAGATAGAATGTTGGCCGAAATCGTTTCGGGGAAATGTAGGCGCTTTGGTTAGTTGTTGATGTTCCGTTGGGGATTTGAATATGCGTTAGTTACGGCATATGAATTTCGGGGAAATTAAGATTGCTTGGTCACGAAGAGGAAATGAAAATTCAGTAAAGGATTGACCGAAGCAATTTTGGGAAAATGTATGTGGGGTGATGTTGTGGCGAACGTACAAATTCCCCACAGGAAAAGTCCAGACCAACTTGAGGTACCGCACTTACCTGGACAACATCACGTCCACGGACGCGGTCCCAAGCCCAGCGGGGGCCGCCAGTAACCCAACGTTGAGTCGACACCAGAGGGCAAGGAACTTAACGTCCCCAAAGCCTCTAATGCCGAGCTAAGCGCTCCATGCCTGAGACCTACGACCTGAAACAAGGAGAAACATCCATGCATCCTTCGACGTGTGCAATCGCAAGCTGAGTGAGTGCCAGCACCACAAGTCGGCAACCCTGAACATCTGCACGGGATGCAGGGAATTGCAATCAAAACAATTAACCGACCAACGGACGTGGTGCGGTTGATCTAAACATTAGATCACCCAAATATTCACCGCAAACAAAGGAGCGCATTCCTTAGCCTCGTAAACACCCAGATGGCGCGAAAAACCAAGCACCACGTAACTCCAAACAAGACTTTGTTTGGAGTTTTACGAAGGCCAGCTGCAATAAATAAATACGGCACAGCATTGCGCCGTTGCCACTGTCCGCCAAGCAGAAATGCATCAGCGGAATGTTTGTTTTTCACACCATGTGAAAAACTCTCTTGGATTTCAAATCCAATAGATACCAGCGGACTAGACGTCCAGGCGATCGTCAACACCAGATGGTCGACCTAACCAAGCAGCGTGGGAATAGAATCCACCGTCAACAACGACGGTGAAGCTTCCATATGTATGCGTGAGAATTTTCTCCTTACAGGAAATTGTGTCTGCACAACTGCAGATACAAAACACACAGACACTGGAAAAACAGTATCCGATAGGTTGCAAGAGAGGAGTTTTATATCGAGCATCGGTCCAGAAAGGTCGTCACAGAGAAACCCTACGAGGAGGTCGGTCCGCGCCGCGCAATATTTCGCTACAGAAACAGGACGAGAAGGTTTGATTTTACGTACAGTGGTTTTAAGACGCGTTCAAGTGTATTAAGTCCTTGAATTTTCTTTTGTTACAACCGAACGAATGATATATATTTTAAAATCGGATGTTTTTCTAAAAGAAATAGACAGTATATACGGGTAAAAATATCTTATTGTAATAGTGGCGAACTAAAATAAATTAGACCAAAAGAAATCCAACGAAACGAAACATTTGTGTGAGAAATACATGCGCTGGTTTACTAAAGGCAGCTTAAACTAAGAGTTATCAACTGTACATGTTATATAATAAGTTAATTAATTAAGTGGTTGAATGAATCGAATGTGTACTTAGAAGCTAAAATTTTAAAACATACCTAACATTAAAATTATAATAAAAAGGAAATGTTCGCAGTGTTTTTATTGTATGGTTGTGTTCTTTCCGTGTGGGTTGGTGAACAGGTTGTTCCTTTTGTTTGTGAACAGTGTTCGGTGGAACACTTCGACTAAGACCAAAACCGCCAAAATGTAATTGAGGGAAATGATTAATATTCCGTTGTAAATTGGAATATGCATTTATTTCGGCGCGGGAAATGGGTTCTTGGTAAGTATGGGGTGTATGCAAATGCAGATTTTGCACGGGGAGCTGGATTAAAGTGACGCTTTGTTAGCGGTCAAGATTGGCTGGCATTGTGGGTTGGTTCTCGATGTGGTATAGAGAACCCCCACAGTACCCCCCCCCCCCGCCCCCAGTGACGTAGTCACGAAATAATGGTTGGGCGGAGGAGTTTGGTGTGGTGCTGGAAGGGGGGCTAGACGCTTGAAAGATAAGGTAGGTCTTCTCGCTTCGGAAGGCGCGGTGGTGAGGTATTGGAACTGTCCTGAGTGACGGGTTCCTGGGTCGTGGTGGGCCTGGGTCGATGCAAGGAGTGGACACGTTGTTAACGCGTTGATGCCACATGGTCAAGGGGTGTGCGGCGTGGTCCACTGGCCTGTTGTGGGTCGCTTGGGGCAACAGGTTTGTCGCCCGAATAGGTCGGGGCCTATCGGGAATTCGCTCGCATCCGCAGCGACGAATTGGCGTGTGCGGGATGGAAGAGGTTCGAACCAGGGTTGATCGCGTCCGCGGGAGTCCCTAGAAAGAAGAATCCTTGCGTGGGAGTAAGGGTGGTAGAGGCGGGCGTTCTGACTATTGTTTGCTACTCGCAGTAGCGGGTGGATAGCAAGGAGCCGGCCTGGGAGTCAGGCGTCTTACTGATTATTTGCTACGCGCATTAGCTGTGGTGCAGTGAGGAGCGGAAGTTGTGAAAGGGCGCGAAGCCGAGAGGGTTGAGTGGGGGCGTCGTGTGCCAGTATGCCGCTACGGGGCAGGAGGGGATCGAAGGCTTGAAGTGAGTCGAACTGTGTCGAAATGGGTTAGTGTCGAGCGATGTCGAAGGGGTTGCGTAGGGTCGCGGGGAGGCGAGCCCGGGTGGCGTGAAGTTGGTTGGAGTCACGTGTGGGTAAACGGAGTCGAAAGGCGTTGAAAAGGAGTCGAAGAGGAGTTGAGCAGAGTCGTGGTTGCGTCGGCGGAAGTAGCTAAAGGGGTCGTAAGGAGGGCGCGAGGCGTTGAGAGGGGGCGAGGCGATTCGCGTGGATGGGTGGTGGGCACTGTGCGCCGCCGTTAAAATTGTGCCGATATCGTGAACGTTTGAATGGGGTTGCGTAATGTCAGGGACGTTGTTTATAATGCGGTGAATGTTGCTTTTTTTTTTACATATTATATCATTTTAAAGAAAAAAAATTAAATATTATTTCATTTAGTTAATCTTAGTTGCTAAACATTCGTATGTCGTTTTAAAGGAAGAAAAAATGTTTTCATTTGGTTAGTCTTAGTTGCTAAATATTCATAATAAATCTTTACAACTTGAACAATTACCGCCACTTTAAATTAATACTGGTGCGACATAACATCGAAGGGAAAGAGCTGTTTATTAATGTTAGCATTGCAATTATCTTCTTAATAGTAAGTATTCTGGTAAGAAATCAGTTAAATCAGTTTTTCGTCTTTTGTGAATTGTTCCATTCTCGGAATATGTTTGGTTTTGTATATGTGACGTACAACCAAAATTTTGTTAAGTAGTTAAGTATTAAAAGCAAAAAACAACGTCGTCTTTTGACTTATAGGTACATTTTATACTTATCGATAGTAAGTGCTCCTGTGTTTATTGCTATATATTAAAATCGTTATTATTTGCTAGGATTTAGTTAATAAGGTAAATGGTTTACATATCTAAGGTGTTTTGTTTTTCGGTATGTATTTTTTTAATTTTCTTCTTATATTAATTTAATAAGGATTGACTTGGTTTGACTACCTATTCTATTTTAAAATAAACGGCCGAAAGTTTAGGGGTACCGTTTATTTTAACTAACCGATATTTATGATACAGTATTGTTAGTAGGCAAGGGCCATGAGACATTTGTTTAAATAGTTTATGCTTATAATCTATGTACAATACACTTCAAATAGATCGTGTAAAGTAATTTGAAAAAGGAAACTATTATAGAATTCTTTGCTTTCCACTAGAAATATGCGATACTTCTACAATTATAATGATTATTTTAAAATAACAATGACGTGGAAAATGGGTTAGAACAAAACCGAATGTCGAATTCAACGAAGTACAATTTACGTTCAGATTCACTAAAATGTACAGTATATCGGATTATCAGAATTTCTACTTTGATGAAATTCCTTAATTGTTTTCGTCCGTTTGGTGGGGTCAACGGTTGGGTCGAAAGATGCTTCCTAGATTTCGATCCGCTGATATTATTGAATTGCCGTGCCCAGTGCTGAGGAATATGTTTCTTGTGGCAGGGTTTGGTATGACATTCGCTGCTGCGGTCACATTTCCGCCCCCGATGTGGACTAGTTGGGTTTGTTGTTGTGCAGGTATGGCGGGTATTAGAACTTGTGGTGCTTGGATTGCATTCGCCTGATTATTTATTATTCCATTTGGTGTTACATTACCAGTTTGCATTTGCTGTGCCGTTTGTTGTTGCTTACCCGCCTGCCCAGCCGATTGTATATGATATTGCATTGGTTGCTCTGTGATAGTCGACGGTACGGTATTGGCAGTAACATTAACATTATTGGCGTTGGGCGCTGATTGTGGCGAAGTGTGTTTAACAACTTTGGATTCTTTCTTTGCTGGTGGCGGCGTTGTTTTTATCTCCTCTCTAGGCACTGTATCAATTAAGAAATCGAACTGGTCACAAATTAGAATAGCCTGTGCGATGTCGCTACGATGGGGTATACGTCTTTTACTTTCCTCGGTATCAACTCAAGCGCGTAACGTTAGCTCTTGAATGAAATATTCACAAGCTTTAGCAAACAATAAAGGTGCATTAGTGGCATTTATTCGTGTATTTTCGTCTAATTTCATGATCTTCTTCATTCGCGCCAGAGGTAATGCCTGATGTTTAGCATCAATTGTTGTATATTTTTAACATCCTCCAAAACACTCGGCCAAAGTGTTTCAATTGTTGGAGGTTTTTTTACTCTGCACTGCTTTCATAAATTTATGTTGATCGGTGCTGGATGAGGAAACTGATGGTTTTACAGATTCAGGTACTTCGGCTTTAATTGGTGTAACGGTGATTGTATTGTCCATTTGGTTTATTTACGATGTCCTGGTATTGAAAATACTTAAATTTTGAATTGAATTCTCTGATTTGCCATAAGTGTTTAAACTGTGTGTATTACTGTTGGGCAAGCGAAACCATTTTGTAAATATATGCGGTAAGAAAGTGTAGGTTGTGGTGTTTGTAGTCTCTCATGTGTATAATTTCATTTATTTTGACGTAGGATTTGTTGCACTTTAATTGTTTTTTTGAAGAACTTTTGTTGCTGGCACTGACACTGTTCTAGTTTTTTTTTTAAATTTGGTAAAGGGTAAGTCGGTGTTTATTGGCGCGTGTTTGCTCTCCGGTCACTAATGTTCGAAGGTTGCGCGTTAGTTTTCGGGGTCACCAGTGTGGGGGCATGGGTGTGCGCCAGCGTATGGCACTAATTCACTACCATCCCCAACCGTCGGGTCCTTTACCACGAATAGACAAAACCGAAACGCACTGGGTCTGATGTAATTAGTCTTTATTTCTTTTATTTATTGAAAGAGGATAACACTTGAAGGTAGTTGGTATTAACAATTTTTGGTGGTAAGTCTTTCTGTTCATGGGTTAACTAGTAGGCACTGCGCTAGTATTTAAATTACGCTATCAGATTAAGTTCTTACACTAAGGGTTTGCTAAAGTGTTCAACAGCGGTAGCGGCACTACGTTTATTCGTTAATTTTGGGGTATATACACGACGCGGCTATGTGTTATTATTAAACGCTAAATAACACGCGATGGGCAGAGAAAATTCGTATGGAAAATAAATGCGTGACTAAAGGGCAGAACGTTCGCGCTCGCGAAGTGATGAAATGACCAGTGTGTGCACTCTTGCGGTCAGGACTCGACTATATACTCGGGGTTTTGCACCGAGTGCACGTTACGCCGGGCCGGTGTGCGCGCGCCGATGGTAGAATGACGACTAACTGACGAAGGAAAAAATGTATTCTACTTTCGAATAGAATTGCTATGCTTGCATGAATTGTGATAATTATTTTGATAATTTGTGCAGTATTTTAATTAACTTATATATTACCACCTGTTATGTTTTTATTTATAACAATTTAATCATTTAAATATAGAAGGTTGGACTTACTGTGGTTTATCTTGGGTATCTTGGGATGATGTGGCGGCTCGCGTCAGGTTGCAGGGGGCGTTGAAGGCTGCTCCCCTGTTCAGCAAGCTTCGTTAATGAACATGCATCCGCTTATTACTTGCGCCACCAGAGATAAGTTAGATAAACTTGCTAAGCTGAATGAAACGGTCAGCTGATGAATTTATGAAGTGTTTCTGATTCTTCTTGACTTGTATTTGGACGTTGAAATTACATCAAATCCATAAATTTAAATATTGTTGTTCTTCATTCGGAGATTGACGGCGAATTGTCATTTTTCCGAATTTATTTTCGATGTATTATTTTTATTTTATTATTTTTTTTTCTCCGCCAAGTATAATTTGCATAAAGTAGTTTATGCAAATTAGCTACTTGGCGCGTTATTTCCTTTTACGGGTAAAGAGGGGAATCAAAGGGGGATTAGTGGATTCTGGGGGGACCTGGACTCAATGTCGGTCCGCTGGACTCAATGTCGGTCCGTAACAATATGTTGTTTTTATTTATAACAATTTAATCATTTAAATATAGAAGGTGGGACTTACTGTGGTTTATCTTGGGTATCTTGGGATGATGTGGCGGCTCGCGTCAGGTTGCAGGGCGCGTTGAAGGCTGCTCCCCTGTTCAGTAAGCTTCGTTAATGAACATGCATCCGCTTATTACTTACGCCACCAGAGATAAGTTAGATAAACTTGCTAAGCTGAATGAAACGGTCAGCTGATGAATTTATGAAGTGTTTCTGATTCTTCTTGACTTGTATTTGGACGTTGAAATTACATCAAATCCATAAATTTAAATATTGTTGTTCTTCATTCGGAGATTGACGGCGAATTGTCATTTTTCCGAATTTATTTTCGATGTATTATTTTTATTTTATTATTTTTTTTTCTCCGCCAAGTAGAATTTGCATAAAGTAGTTTATGCAAATTAGCTACTTGGCGCGTTATTTGCTTTTACGGGTAAAGAGGGCAATCAAAGGGGGATTAGTGGATTCTGGGGGGACCTGGACTCAATGTCGGTCCGCTGGACTCAATGTCGGTCCGTAACACACCTAAAGGTATGCACGAGAGATCGCACCATAGGTTGTCGCTTTTGCTAAATTGCTGGAACTAGCTTTCCTGCATCTGTTGGACAGCGCCACATTTGAAAGCACTGTCGAACCTGCGGTGCGAACATATCTCCTCAAGGAAAATAATAAACTCGCCCTACACACATTCGAAGACGGACTCAGTGATCCAAACCTAAAACTCTTGGTTAAAGCACGAGGTACCCCAAATCTCAAAGCAACCATTAATTACGCTCTCGAACAGGCCCCTCGATTAAGAAACAATAACACCTCTGCAAATTTTTCCGCTTATACGAATTTCAGCCGACCAATAATTTGCCAATCGTGTAATAGCTCTGGACACACGTCTGAGGAATGCTGCCGCTACAATAAACCCTTACAATCCACCCCCCAAATTAAAGCAGAGGTTGAACGCCTCCAATGCAGATACTGCAACAAATTTAACCATTCCCAGGAGGAATGCAAAAGGAGACTGTCGCAATTAAATAGCCAAAACAGCTCTCCACTAAAGAAAACTGTCCCAAGAACTCAGCCCACTTCTACCGCAAACGCCTGGAGAAGTGGAGTAATAAATAAAATAAGCAACATACAGCAATTTGCGGAAAAAATAGATGAAATATCAATCGAAGCTAGGGATACAAACCAGAGACAGGACGATCTAACTGCTCTCCAAATAAGGGAAGTACAAATCAAAGATCGTACCCACAATATTACATCAAAATCCGTTTGTCTACGGGCCGGATCCGATGATTTAACAAAAATCTCTAAACCAATTATCCCAACAGCTTCCCACATTTCTACATTCTCACATCCCCCAACCTTTAACAACAAAACACCTAAGCTCAAGAAAGAAATAACACCGGCAGAATGTAAGCCTGAGGAGCAAGAACTCCCAGCAAAATGTAAGCCCGAGGAACAGACAATCTCAGCCAAATGCAAGACTACGGAACCAAAAGTCCCAGCAGAGCGTCAGTCTGCGGAACAAAGGGTCCCAGCAGAGCGTCAGACTGCGGAACAAAGAGTCCCAGCAGAGCGCAAGACTGCGGAACAAAGAGTCCCAGCAAAGCGTCAGACTGCCGAACCAAAAGTCCCAGCAGAGCGTCAGTCTGCGGAACAAAGAGTCCCAGCAGAGCGTCAGACTGCGGAACAAAGAGTCCCAGCACAGCGCAAGACTGCGGAATAAAGAGTCCCAGCAAAGCGTCAGACTGCGGAACCCAAAGTCCCAACAGAGCGTCAGTCTGCGGAACAAAGGGTCCCAGCAGAGCGTCAGACTGCGGAACAAAGAGTCCCAGCAGAGCGTCAGACTGCGGAACAAAGAGTCCCAGCAGAGCGCAAGACTGCGAAACAAAGAGTCCCAGCAAAGCGCCAGACTGCGGAACTAAGGGTCCCATCAAAGCAGAAGCCTGAGAACCAACAAATTCTTGCAAACAACTCGTATGCCAAACGTTTGCAGTCAAAAAATATACATAAGCTCATAGTAAGCTCCGTAATAAAACACAAAGATAACCAAATAAACAGCATCCTTTCTAGAAATAAAGAAAACAAATATCTCAAAATCTATCACGAATCCCCCATCTTTCGAAATATTCCCCTTCAATCGCTTTATTACACTAATTTCGAACTCTGTCACACAACCCAACCCTACGAAAGTATGGAAAATCTTCCACAAGTTTAGGGAAAAGCTTAAAACAAATAGATTTTTCCTTTTAACCCAAACTTTAGATATATATATGTATGTGTGAAATATGAAAAACAAAATTCTTATATATGATTAAATAAAATACAAAATGTAAATATAAAAACCAGCATATAAACAAAACAAAATGTTCACACCTTTAAATCTAAAATATTTAAATGATTAATGAAAAACGAACTATAGAATATACTTAAACAATTAAACAAAATTTAATAATTATTAGTAAGTAAGATCAAACCCAAATATAATAATAGAGAAAGAAAAATAAACCAAACTAATTAATACCACATCTAAAAACAAAATGAATAAGAAAAATACCCCTAAGATAACTACCAGACAAATTTAACATTACATATAGCACATAAATAAAACTAATACAGACATAGGAAAACATAGACACAAACTAAAATTACCATGTAACCAACCGACCCTCCCAAATAATTTTAGTCAAATAAATACAAAAATGAAACCATAAAAAAACTCTAAATAACATTACAAAATATGCTCTATATCCACCACTAGAATAAGATCCTTTTAAAAATAAATACACATCTACTTCCACTAATTTGTTAATCTAGCACTACGTCCCAATCAAAAAAGTATAAATATTAATGTACCATACCCTTAAGTATATATTAGAGAAATAACATAGGAAAATACGAACCAAAATAAAAACAGTACTAATTTAAGAAATTTATAATACACATGCCTATTTTAAAAATCCTTTTTAATATACTTAAACCATAATTGTAAACATGGCCTCAGCCACAATTGCTTAATAAATACCATACCACTCTTTGTACAAATAAACTTAAGAAGCATTACCACAAACGAGAAAATACAACATGTAGCACACATTCTAAACATAACTTTAAATAATTACAAATAACAATAACATTAATTAAAACCTGTAAAATTTTTAAATGAATAATCTTAAGATAACAAACTATAACTAACAATATTAAAATTGAAACAAATGTAAACGATCGCGAAGTTAATCTCTTCTAGATTAATTTTCTTTTCTAAAGGGGGGAAGTATGTAGCGATCCTAAATCGCTACCCCTATCCAAATGCCCAATAACATCAAATCATAACCCAAATCCCAAATCTTCCATTGCCTCATATTCAAATTCCATATTGAGTCACATGTACAACGAATTTAACCAAAAGTTAATTCATCATACATTGACTCAATTCCTAAAAACCTTGACATCATGAAATGCTAAATTCAAAACGCATTTCATGATTCCCCTTCCCAGAATCTATCCAACAAAATCCTCAAACAATTCCCAGAACAAAATTCCAATCGAAGCACGCCAAGTCTTGCGTATGCTTCTTGGAATTTTGACATTAAAATAGTTGACAAAAGTCAACTACAAAAACTATAAAAGGGCAGTGCTTTTCAATTTCAGGATCAGTAGAAGTACAGAGGCCGAACCGCTGGTCGTTCAATGTCAGTATAATTACAGAGGCCGTATCGCTGACCGATCGTTAGTCAAAACAAATCACCCTTGTACCTTTTATAAAATAGAGAAGAATAAACATTACAAAATTATTTTAACTCAATCTTTTCACTTTTTCACTTTTCACTATCGACACTCCGGGCTCTTCTCCCGCCGCTTTGGGAAAGCACGGCACGGATTATTCCATTACGTACCCAACCCATACACTCTTGTTACGTAGTAATGTGGGGTTTCCATATGTATTGATTTGTAAGTGCGCTCATATATACGTTTGTAAATGTGTATTGGCATATGTATAAGAAGTTGAAAATGTTGCCTTTACTCATATAGTTAATAAATGTTAATAATTGTTTACAAAGGTCTAATAAACACTTGTAAGCTTAACACGAGAATTCGTTTCAAATGTGGTGACTTTGATCTTATGTAATAAAATCTTTTAATTTATTTCGTTTATCCGCAGAGTTGTATTAATTGGTTTTATTTAAAGGGAGAAGGCGTTTAAAAATAGCGTTGTAAATACAAATAAGCACATCGAACCTTAGATATTACGTACATACATTTCTTAAAAGAAGTACTTGCAGTATCCCCTGGTGATTACTGTTTATTTAATTGAACTAAACATTATCAATTACAGAAATTACTGCGACATTGAATTCGTATAACTCGTTTGTTATTGTTGCAGTCCAACCAACATGAACCAAACAATAATTAAAAGAAAATGAGTTCACGTCCATTCATTTAAAAATAACCGAAAATGAATGCGACAAAACTGACATAATTCCCATAATCATCAACATCTGAATCAATCCCAACAAAAACACCAACAAACCAAATCCAATTCAACAACCTGATAGTGATAACCTACATCAGCGATCAGCGCCATCTGTCAGAAAACAGCAACATCTGCTCTTCATTACCTTCAAAAGAAAACGGACTCTGGTTGTTGACCTCAACAACGGTTCAACAAGACGAGGAAGAACCTGTTGTTTTGATTGGAAAAGGACCGGTGTTTTTGAAACCTCGATTTGCAACGGAATGCTTTTTGTTCTGTTACCTGCGGTCGTTTTTTGGTGTCTTCGAGTAATGAAGACTTAGTCTTTTAGTTTTTGTCTAACCAAAATATTCATTGTCGAAGTAAAACATCGTGAAATACAATTTAAAATAGTACAAAACTTGCCATATTTTTGTTGTTTTTATTCTTTGATGTTTTTCGTTTAACTTCGGTTTTCTAATTGCGAAAGTGTTTAGGACAAACAACAACTGTGGTCCATTATCACGACCTCCATCTCGAGGAAGATTCTAGGACGACTCAACCGGATGAAACTCCTAGGCGCAGACGGAAAACAAAGGGTTGCTGTTGCAAAGGAAAGGGTTCCGGCTGTATCAAACCAACGAGTGGATTTCGGTCTGGCTATTCCGCGTGGGCGAACACGCTGTCAAGGCAACTACTGGAGTTGGTCTGGCTGCCCCACGGGCGAACATTTTGGTCCTTCGAGCCGGATGCTCGAAGTGAAAGGGATTCTTACACCCGGATACTACGGAAATACCTGTGGCGATTTAAAGGAAATAATGACGGATTGCAGAGCGAGCTGTTGCAGATTCGGTTGTCTGATTTTGGTGGCGAACGGAGTCTATTGCTGAAGGTCAACGAGGGAGCTACTCGCCGACATAAAGGTAGGGTGCACATTTTTTTCATAATTCATTATAAATTAAGTAAGCGATCCGAAGTGGGAAATAATAAAAGTGTTGTGTGGTGTGTTTACCGTGTGAAGCAGTAAATTGAACAACCAGTTGAGCAGTTAATTGAAGAATCCAGAGCGAATTCCTCGGCGGAGAACGTTCCGCGCAGGTTCCGACAATCGACCAAAGAAATTGTTGAAAGATCCTGGAAATCATTTCCAAACATCATCCTAACAGACAGGAATTTCGTGCAGAAGCTGATAACGAATTGAGGTAAAGGATTCCCTGTATTGCTTGCTGCAGTTTGTAAGCCAGTTCTCAGAGACAAATGTGATGACAATTTAAAGCACGAGTATTACACATTCACAGTCGTCTGCAATAATTCGGATGGTCAACAGTAACAAACCGTATAACATTGTGAAGCCTGAAGCCGTTCTTGACATAAACGAACGCCTAGCACTCGCAGCTTCCGGGGGTAGTTGTAACCTGAGTCAGAATACATCTGTTGCTGATATTGGAGCTGTAGTCATGTCGCCAAATCTTCCGACGGTGGAAGACAAAACCACACAATTCAAATCAACAAACTAAATAATACTATTCACATTATCAATAATAAATCTATCGAAAATAAAAATACAGTCCACTCTTTTGTTAAACTCAATATTTGAATTTATTGTCGACAATCTACAAGGTTCTTTTAGGTAGAATTGTGGAAATCTTTATCAGTCCCAATATTACAATTGTGGATATTATTCGGAGCTATTTAACGGAGTTGCAGTCAACAACTGAGTAATTTTTTCTGTTTGTTTGGTGTAGTGTCTAGTCTACAACACAACACAATTAATAAGATTCGAGTGGTGAAACTGGAAACAATGACAACATTAAAGATGGACCAGAACAAACGGACAGAACTGATACGGGACACAATAGCGACCGTTTCCGAACAACGAAAGCGCCCCCAAGAACGACTGTCACGGATTCACAGAGTTATGGGATTTTCTCCAACTATTCTACAAATCGTTATGGAGAACAACGTGGTATTATCAATTAGACAAGTGGGAGCTATTTATTCCAAGAAGCTTGTAGCGTTCTACGAACGCACAATTCCGCGCAGGTAAGGTTCCTACCTTCAAAGAACTTACTTACCTGATAAGGCAGCGCACGTGCCCACAGACACGCGGCCAATAGTCATTACAATACCTGTAACAAAGGTCATAGGAGGCTGCAAAATGCGAACCGATATAAAAAGAAGCAAGGAACTGAACGTCCCAAATCTTTCAATATCAAGCAACAAGCCGAGTGTAGCATACCTGAAACAAAGGTAAAAACATTCATTCATCTTATTCATAAAGATTGAAATGCGCCGCACTCCAACACTGCACAATCGAAAATCCTGAACATCTACACGATGTTACAAGGATTCGCTATCACCAGCAAATTCTCCGAATAACGGACGCACGTGCGGGTGGTCTACCACAAAGACCACCAAATCTATCACCCAACAAAAGAAACGGCAACCGTAATTATCTCAACAAGATAATTCAAAATGTATGGAGTTTAAAACCTACAAGGGAACTACTCCTATCCCACGGTGTCTGTTTGTATTTCACACCCATTAGAAAGATCTAATGGATTTCGGGTGTATTGACAAAAGTCAAACAAAACCCATGAACCATACATCCATGCAAATTGCAGTATATCTTTCGGCCGCGCGCCAGATATGCTATGCAAATAGAAGCGGCACATGATCGACAACCGTCGATCCGAACTTCGATCACCACCACGGATGGTGATAATGATATAAGGATGTATGCGTCAATGACTTTCTCCTTTCAGGAAAATAGAAAATTACCCCTTCCGGAATTCTGTTAGCAGATCGAATAGAGAAATTTTTCCGTACAGATACAGATACCAGTTTGGAATCTGGATATCTGTGTGTGCAGACAGGCAGTCGATATGGAGCATCCAACCGAGGAAGGTTATCCGGGAACCCCGACGAGGAGGTGATACGCGAGTCGAGATTTAAAGAATTGGGCGTTTGCTATTTGAAATTGTACCGAGTGTGTTTAAAATGGTCATGCCAATCAGTGGCTTCGTGTTAAAGATTGTAAAGCGGCCTAACTAAATACAAGTGAATGCGAAGGTTGTGCCTAAGTTTAATACTGTAATAATGATAAGGATACCTGTAAGAATCAACGAACCATATTTACCAACGACTAGGTCGTGCCGAAAATAAAAAAAACATACAATATTTAAATAAAATAACCCTCAGTGTTTGTTTTTTTTGGACAATTGATTTCACTCCATTGGTGCTCCGGTGTGGATATCACTTCGGACAATGATTGGCGGACACCGCTGTAGTTGCTCAACATAATCACCGCCAAAAGCTCATTTCGTCGTACTTGTTCGAAAAGGAGACAAAAGTTGGCGAAACAATTATCGTCTCAATTCATAAACATGATCGTGCACTGATTCGGGGCAATATTGTTGATACAATTGTGCATGCTCCCGACATGATGGTCCGCATGTTTGAAAGATATAGAAGTCCCGAATCCATTGATAATAAATATCGGAAATTTGGGGAATGGTATCTTCCTACATTCACGTCAGGTGTTCTGGGTGTTTCCCTTGAGATTTTCAACCAATATCGTAACCGCGTTCATGTGTCACCGCAAGTCTTAACACATATTCTAATGTACCCGAGAAATGATGTGGTTCATGTGTATTCCTGGAAGTTAATTAAACCTCACATGGTTGCAATTATTCAAGATGTTATATTTCCAATAATGTTCTTCACCGAGTCTGATCAAGACCTCTGGGAAAACGATCCGCATGAATTTATCCGAATAAATTTCAACATTTTTGAAGATTTTGTTTGTCCAGTTCCTGCAGCACAAATGTTTCAACACTCATCAGGTAAAACGCGGAAAGGAATTCTAGCGAAACCTATGAGAATCATTATGCAGGTTATTGCAGCACCAAACGCTGATGATAAACAAGAGGATGGAGCACTTCATGTGATTGGAACTCTGGCAGATGTGCTTCTGAAAACGAAGATACCGTGGTCAAGTGGAATATGCTTACCACATATACATTTCCTGAGTGTCAATCGGGCTGGACATATGCGAGCCCGTACGGGGTGGATAGTTCAATACCTTTGTGAACTATCTGAAACTAACTTCTGCTTTATTTAAATAATTTTCTTTTGTAATCGGCGGAAAATAGAATAAAATCATGAATATTTTCTATTTTTCCCATCTTACAAACTCCAATATAACAACACCAACATTTCAACGTTAACATACTAGTCGAACAATAACCTAAATAATAATATTGATCTCAACATTAATAACCGAAAGGCTAGTCATTCTACCAAATCATATTACATTTATCAAATACAAATTACAGTCCACTTTTCAAGATCCAAGGTTGTTTCATTTATCCTAATGATGCAGAATTCACAGCAGGTAAATCAAGGAACATGCTGATCGTTCCCAGTACCAGGTGGAGGACATCATTCGGCTTCTCTTTAACGATGTTGCAGGTACGTTCACGATCCGCGCTACAGGATTAGGTACGCCCCGCGTACAATGAAAGAACCTCAAGAAGAGGACGATGCCCATCGGGCAGAACAGTCGGGAAGACAGTTCAATGAAGCTTAAGCTTGAAATCAGATCTAACGACAGAGCTAGAAGCTCTCACAGTAAAGCAAGCGGTTAGTACTAAGAAAACGTTTGTCAACAAAGGCACATCCGGTCCTATACTTAATGTCAATCCAAAATTCGAACTGGAGATTGGAGTTGGCGTTTAATTTGCTTGCTGTACCCAGAGCCAACTATTGGAGTTGGTGTTCAAACTGATTGCTGTCCCCCTGTCATCTGGACTCATCGCTCACGCATCAGGATTCAGGATTCAAACTGATTGCTGTCCCCAGAATCAACTATTGGAGTTGGTGTTTAATTTGCGTGCTGTACACAGAACCAACTATTGGAGTTGGTGTTCAAATTGCTTGCTGTACACAGAACCAACTATTGGAGTTGGTGTTCAAATTGCTTGCTGTACACAGAACCAACTATTGGAGTTGGTGTTCAAATTGCTAGCTGTACACAGAACCAACTATTGGAGTTGGTGTTCAAATTGCTTGCTGCCCCCAGAACCAACTATTGGAGTTGGTGTTCATTGTGCATGCTGTCCCCAGAACCAACTAACATATTGGAGTTGGTGTTCAGTTTAATCGCTATTCCCGCACCAACTATTGGAGTTGGCGCTTAATTTGATTGCAAGTCAACTATTGGAGTTATGAATATATCCAAGAACCCCGGGAATTGCGCCGGCACCGCTTCTCGAAACCTGGGCGCATCGCTGTCACGCGTCCAGGATTTGCCGCTTCTTGCCACCTGGGCACATCGCTGTCACGTGTCTGGGGTTCATCACTTCTAGTCGCCTGGATGCAACGCTCTGGGGGCACCCTCTTATCACCGCCCAGGCACCGCGAATCACGTGTCTGGGGGCACCACTCTCACGGAGTCGGTGTCTAAGTTGGACTTTCGGTATCAAGAGTAGAGGATATAGAAGATGATGAACAGGAAAGATGCCGACACCCTTCGGAAAATCAGACCAACAGAAAAGCGAACTATGAACACACGATCGAACGAATAGTTCAACATATTGACGACCACATCGCTCAATTACCATTCATGAATCCACGATCCAACAGGGGACTACGTAAAGATATTTATGCTCTACGAATCCAACCAACATTTCAATTATCAACAAATATCAACAACAAACAACGACGGCATACCTCGAACTATAGTGTATGCCAATTTTGTCAACGATAGCTACATAGCTAATACTCGAAGGCCAATGGGGCCTTCTGTCACACACACACACACACACACACACACACACACACACACACACACACACACACACACACACACACACACACACACACACACACACTAGCACTCATAACTAAAATATGAACTACCGTGAACATAACTAATAAACAATAATGAATTATAATTAAATCATACCAATATAATTAATTATTGCCACCCTACCGTTGCACCGTATCGGGTCAGGGGCAGAACAAGCATTGAAGCCTCTGTTCTCAACCACAGGTACCCGTGCGCACCACGACTTCCCACGGCGCTGATATGCATACGTTGGTGACACCAATGAAAAGGACTACTATGGGTCCATTGGCGTCGGCCCGGGAAGATGTTGCAGTCCAACCAACATGTACCAAACGATAATTAAAAGAAAATGAGTTCACGTCCATTCATTTAAAAATAACCGAAAATGAATGCGACAAAACTGACATAATTCCGATAATCATCAACATCTGAATCAATCCCAACAAAAACACCAACAAACCAAATCCAATCCAACAACCTGATAGTGATAACCTACATCAGCGATCAGCGTCATCTGTCAGAAAACAGCAACATCTGCTCTTCATTACCTTCAAAAGAAAACGAACTCTGGTTGTTGACCTCAACAACGGTTCAACAAGACGAGGAAGAACCTGTTGTTTTGATTGGAAAAGGACCGGTGTTTTTGAAACCTCGATTTGCAACGGAATGCTTTTTGTTCTGTTACCTGCGGTAGTTTTTTGGTGTCTTCGAGTAATGAAGACTTAGTCTTTCAGTTTTTGTCTAACCAAAATATTCATTGTCGAAGTAAAACATCGTGAAATACAATTTAAAATAGTACAAAACTTGCCATATTTTTGTTGTTTTTATTCTTTGATGTTTTTCGTTTAACTTCGGTTTTCTAATTGCGAAAGTGTTTAGGACAAACAACAACTGTGGTCCATTATCAGGACCTCCATCTCGAGGAAGATTCTAGGACGACTCAACCGGATGAAACTCCTAGGCGCAGACGGAAAACAAAGGGTTGCTGTTGCAAAGGAAAGGGTTCCGGCTGTATCAAACCACCGAGTGGATTTCGGTCTGGCTATTCCCCGTGGGCGAACACGCTGTCAAGGCAACTACTGGAGTTGGTCTGGCTGCCCAACGGGCGAACAGTTATATTTGGTGACTCGGAAGGAGCTCACCGAAGGAGAAATCACGATTTGTAACAGGTCAAAAAAAAGGAAAAGTAAAAGAAAAGAAAAACCGGTGTTCTATTTTTTACCGGCTGCTCCTGGCCCGGTGGTGGTGTGTTCGTTGTTACAGATGTTGGGCTGCTAAACTGGTTGTCGTAACAGGTGATTAGCACTCGCCCCGCACTAGTTATTGAGGTGATTTGTTCGAAAGGTCACTGGCACTGATACAAACAGGAGCGTTGGGGTTGTTGCACCCTTAAGTCACTGTCTTTAATTCGATGGATTAAGGTTTGTGTTTCTATGTCCCGAAAGGTCGAGCGTTCTCTTTTTCAAAACGCAATAAAAAGGTTGTCGCGGTTCAACTTAGGTGATGGTCTTTACGCGCAACTGTGCAGAACAGCGTGTTCTCACAGGGGTCGCCAATGTGGGTTTTCGTATGTTAGTATGTCAACATGGACACTGTTTCACATACTCTCCACGATATTGTTCCACTGAATACCCCAAAAATTGTTGACAAAACTCCGATGTTTCAGAATACTGAGCGGACACAAAAACCTGTTGTGATTCGTAATCACAACTCCTTTACCTACCACCTATCCCGAATAACCACTTCCATTTATCCATACCTACACCTTTCCGCTTACCTAAAACCCCCTAACCTATCCCATTCCTATACCTAAAATACTTACCTGTCCCTAAGGTCCACCATCCACTCATCCATTCTCCCATAGCGGGGCATGTGTGCGACGGGTGAGACCTAAACCTAATCTGTCGCACATAGGCCTAATTACTAACCTTTTTATTAGCACGAAGATCGGGTTTGTACTCCAACATTAAATGTATACTTGTGCGCAAACCTCGACCTGACACAATATAAAAAGGGCGGCCCATCTTGGTTTCGGGGCAGTCAATAACGAGCTGCCGAAGCTGGCAGTCAATAACCAGCGGCCAAACTGCCAACACTGGTAGCCAATAACCGAATACCGGCTAAAAGTTTAAAATAAAATAATTAAATCAAACTGCAAAGAGATCTTTTGTTCGGTCCCGGAGGTGAGTAGCTAATATAATAAATATTGTTGGGTATCGGCATCACGGCCGGTATACACAACACAATTAACAAAGGTTTTGGAACTATACAGAGAATAAGAATTAATTGGAATTGTGCTTTAACAATTAACAAATGTTTGTGACTATGAAAAGAATAAGAATTAATTGTAGTTAGAAAAATAATTAGACTTAGAGTCAGGTTTTCACCAGATCTTTAAAAGAAGAAGACAAAGAAAAGACGGCATTCGCGGTAAATGGAGCTTTGTACGACCATAATCGTTTGGCATTTGGCTGCCTCAATCATTTTCCAAAGATGTGTGGATAACATACTACGTCCACTTATTACAAAATTTTGTTACGTTTACATCGCCGATATAATTGTTTTATCAAAGAGCAAAGAAAAACATATGGGACACTGGCAATAGGTACTCGATGCATTATATAAACCAAACCCGACTATTTCAGACGGTAGGTCTCACGCTATACATTGCGACGAAGTTGATTTTCAAGGAACACCTGAGGAAAACGAGTGAAAAAACGGCAAGAGTATGCAAAGTTTTGGCGGGACTGCTACCCAATGTTGGAGGACCCCGGTCCTACATAAGTAAACTCATAACCAGTTTCAACACTTCCATTATAATGTATACAGCTCACATATGGGCAGGAGCCACACAGTATAAGTCGTACATGAGGGCAGTGGACTCAGCACATAGGCTGACATCACTAAGAGTATGCTGTGGAAGGTAGATGGACCCACACCATTGAACACCACTACTTACCTTTCCATTAATTACTAAAAAACTCCTTCCTAGAGCACCTAAAACCCTGGAAAACATTTTATTATGGCGGTTCCATTGAACGCCATTACTTACTTTCCCATTAATTACTAAAAGATTTTCTCCTAAAGCACCTAAACCCATAGTTTTTCGCTAATGTAATTGCATTAGCACCAAACAGACATTTCTCCCAAGGGCATGGTTGCATGCGTCGCATCATGTTCTTGATAAGCAGTTCGGTTACGACATCATGCAACCGACATGAAACCCGAAACATGTCAAAGCACATATCTCCCAATGTATATTGCCGCAGACGTGTCTGGCATATTTCCCTTTTTTATTTCCGTACACGTCGGTCGGTCGCCCGATCGACAAGCATAGCATAACTTGCGATTGGCTGTCAAAGGAAATCGAATTCTCCCTAATGTAAATATACACACGAGAGTTCGACCCTTCGAGCCGCCATTGATATATGCACTGTCGGCATAGATGGTGTACACAGTTGCCGATCGTATAAACATCCAAATTCCTGTCGGCATGATGGTTTGCACCAGCTCAACCTCTTTGCGGATTTGTATATCCACGGTTAGCATATTCATGCACACAGCATGAGCGACCGAGGTGATCATCGTGTGTGTGCGCCCCCTCGCTGGGAGCAATGTGTGTCGGAGATCTTCTTCCATTGGGTACTGGGCGAGGGATGAGATCCAATTATCTCTATTGGCAATCCAGTCGAGTGCCAACCGTTGGAGAGTGCACAAAGACGAAATTAAAGGCGAAGGCCTTCGACTTTGGAGTTTGAATTTCATTGTGTGGATCGGTGTCTGGAGCGGGAGCCGAGTTGTGTTGTGTCTTTATTTCAATGTATCGTAATTAAATCGTATTATTTAATGCTCGAACTTTTAACTGTATCGAAATTAAATGTATTATTTAGTGCTCGAACTTTTAACGTATGAAATGGAATCGTATCACTCTTGATCGAAGTTTTAATGTATGAAATGGAATCGTATCACTCTTGATCGAACTTTTAATTTATGAAATAAATGTGTGTCATCCAGAAGTGTAACTAACGCTAACAGCGTGTCACCTCAACCCAACTCCCCATCCCAAACCTGCAATACACATATTCGCAACCATGCAAAACCTGCAAGCGCACCCATCCCAATATGCAACAGCATCCGCCCCAATCCGCAATTGCATACATTCCCCCATTTACCAGGAACCCATTTCCAAAGCTGAAATAAATGCATATTCCAATTTACAACGGAATATTAATCATCTCCCTCAATTACATCACCCCACATACATTTTCCCAAAATTGCTTCGGTCAATTCCTTACTTAATTTATATTTCCCGTTTGTGACCAAGCAATCTTAACTTCCCCGAAATTCATATGCCGTAACAAACGCATATTCAAATCCACAACGGAACATTAACAATTATACCAAGCCGCATACATTTCGCCGAAATGACTTCGGTTAATATTCTATCTAAACGATATTCCTTGCTTGTACCCAAGCAATTTCGATTTCCCGGTACACACAACCAACGAATCCAACTTAGCTTATACGGCAAGGATTCGCCGGAACTAAATTCCTATGCAGGCATAGCAACTCTTCCAAAATTCTTAGTAAGTGGCAGCGAGCTGACTTTAGCTATAACCCCACTGCCACAACGCAATGAATTTTCGATTTCATCAGTCAGTCGTCATTCAACTATCGCCACGATCACGTCAAGGTTCCCCTGTAACCGCCGCGACCACGCGGGGGCAGGCCGCCCCCGTGTGTAGAAGTCAGTCGCTAGCCAACCGCCACCTGGTCCGGGCATAAAAAAAATCAAATTTAATCTGCGAAAGTGGTCGGTGGTTGTCGCCCAAGTGCATCGGTTGCCTTTACGAAAATAAAAAAGACTACGCCCGTTAGGCCGATTAAAGTAATCACTAAAACCGAACCATTTGTGTTAAGTTAAATTAACAAACCATTAAGAACTACATGTGTAAGAGAAATAAAAGAAAACTCATACCCGATTACCCAGTGCGTTTTATTTCCTTTTTCTCGTCCCCGTTGGTGAACATTGTCGGTTTCATTTTTCCAGTGACGTGTTGGGGGCACAGTGATACCGCGTCCGTGCTGGCGCCTACCTAGATCCCCCACAGAACTTTCAGTTGTCACCATAACTAATGATTTGTGCTTTTAATGTATCGCAATTAAATGTATTATTTAGTGCTCGAACTTTTAATGTATAAAATAAAATTGTATTACCTCGGAATTGAATTTTTACTTTATCGAAACAATTTTGTAACACCAAGTGAGTCAAGCCTTTTTATGTACAGTGAGAAGCGTGGACACTAGGGCGTGACGGCAGTTAAATGTGGTTGTCGGTGAAACGAAAACATGGCGAGCTGGATTACCACCTGACACTGCTAATATAGAACTATCGAAAACTTAGTTCGGGCCAAACATGAGGAAGATGTGCAAAAGGCAAGTAAAAACATGCGAAACCTGCTTAATCTGCAAATACGATAAACGCCCAGCTAAACAAGTGTTAAGCCCCGTGCCTGTACCCACAGAGATAGGTATAATAAATACATCCAAATGGATGTATTCGCAGTGGAAAAGAAAAAGTACATAACCGTAGTAGATAAGTATAGCAAGTATCTATATTTATGATGTATCCCGGATGAGATAGGACCCAACTGACGGCAGACGAAATAATATCACAGGTATTCCATTCTCAAAAACAATCCGAACAGATAATGCGACCATTTTCAAAACAACACGTATGGAGTACATGTTTAAACAAAGAGGAGTCACGCATACACTCACGCCAGTCGAGCATTCAACAACAAATTGAAATATAGAACGAGTACACTCCACATTTCTGCAAATAAGTCGGAGTTTAGCCCTCGAGAGGAGCAGCACGATATCAGAAGAAATATTTAACGCGGTCTTCCAGTATAATAATACGATTCATTCGGTAACTCAGGCCAAACCTATCGAAATATTTTTCGCCATAGCAAGGATAGACAATAGCAACAAGTTAGAAGACGCGCAGAAGAAACAATTATAATTTCAGAATAAAAAGCGAGTGAATAAAAGTTATGAACCCGGTGAAATAATTTACGTAAAAAAGAACCGACAAGGGAAAGAGACGACTCGCTCATAGTGAAGGAGGATAAAATAACGATAGTGACCACCAAGGATTGGTCCATGAATTCATAAGTACCATATTCGTGTCAACCACAATGACGATATCAATCAAGGAAATATCAATCATACCGCTAGGAGGGAAAAAAGTATTTTTCGACCAAGATACCGGACGCCAACGTATATGAGGGCATGGGAATACTAATCCACTAATTCAATCTAACACTAATTAACGTACATCAACCGGTGATCAAACCTTATAATTTGCTTTCCAACTGACATCAACCGGTGACTGAACTCTTTAATTCAACTAATTAATAAATAAGTGTGCACCACTAATTAATGTACATCAACCGGTGATCAAACCTTTTAATTTGCTTTTCAATTTACATCAACCGGTGCTTAAACTCTTTAATTTAACTAATAAATAAATTTATGGAACTTTTAATTTTTCAAAATAAAATAGTATCACAAGTGAACCCAGTTTTTTATTCATAAAGTAAGAATCGTTGACACTAGGTGAGTAATAACAGTCAGCTGGGGTTAACGTCCCGCGTAAACAGCGCTCGATTAATTTAGTGAATCTGTGTCCTTGTACCGCCTTACTAAAAGACTCGAACACGCAACCGAGAGCGCCCCGGAGCATACCCCACAGACTTCCTGAGGATCATTTTCACGCAGCAACATCGTTGGGAACACAAGTGAATCCTGTGCCATACGTTGGTACCAACATGTACCACACACTCTTACCAATGGTGTTGCGACCGTTTACACTTTGCTCCTCTGACGCTTTCACGATCAGAATTTTCATCGTCGATCGAATATGTGTTAAGTGAGTTCAGCGGGAGATCTGTGGCGGTACTGTGGGGCTTTTCAGGGCCCGAAGAGCCATGCATCGCTCGATCCCCACTATTCCAGGCGAACGACTTACCTCTCGGTCGAACTTCAGCAAGGTTGCGTAACCTTGCTACGGCATTTACCCCCAGCCAAATCGCTGGAATTAATACGGTTACCAATCGGATAACTGTTTTGAATTTCTGTTAGGCAGCTTACCTATTCTGTAGGGGTTTTCCTTCCAAACCCCTTTTCTCCAGCACCACCCCTGAAAACATTAAATCCACGGCAAAGCTTATCACCTTGCCGTGGCATCGAAAACTCACCCTCGGCCAGACATAATTTCCTAAAAACATTAAGCCCACGGCAAAGCTTATCACCTTGCCGTGGCATCGAAAATTCACCCCCGAGACGTACATCATTCCCTAAGAAACATTAAGCCCACGGCAAAGCTTATCACCTTACCGTGGCATCGAAAATTCACCCCCGAGGCGTACATCATTTCCTAAAAAAAAGCATAAGTCCACGGCAAAATCGTCACATTGCCATGGCATCTGAAATCCTATCTTTAGGCATACGTTCTGCCAGGGCAGCTTGTTTCCATAGCCTTATGCTATGGAAACAACATCAACAAAGAGTTCCTTGTTGACTCGTTTATTTGTTTGCCCATGGCACTTCTCGCATGCGGCCTTTTGGTCCCATTGATTTGCTATCGCCGGCAAGGTTTCTGCTGACGCAAACCAAACATGTCCCCGATTACCAGCAATCGCTGGCTTCCAATTATCGGTCCCCACGTGCAGAGACCGCAATCAAGCAGCGATCAAGATGCAGCCAGAAAATGTTTACTTTCAACATCTGGCAATGGCTGCACCCTATGTTCGTTGCAATGTTTAATCATCGGCAACCGAAATGATGATTTATGGCCTCCCATTAGGATGACCAAATCAACGGTTTGGGTCTTTCACACCCCAGATGCTAGTATTTACATTCTTGGAAAATGCACTAGCGATGTTGCCCTCCATCCACGGTCGCCGAACGATCGTATGCATGGCATACGCACACATGCGTAATGTATGCCTATTCCGTCCGGTCCAATCACGATTAACTACTTCAAGTTAATCGTGTAACTCCGCCTCCTTTCCAGTTTCTTTCGAGGTTCCTTGCCTTTTGATGACTTCCTATGGAGTTAGTCAGATTTCATTACCCGTGGTGTGCGCTCATACCTTAATCAATTCAATGCCGTGTTGTCTGGAGGATACGTTGGAATGTCGAGCATTTAATAAGAATTAATTTAATCAATTCAATACCGTGTTGTCCGTGTAAACTATGTTAATGTTTATTGGAACTGTGCATAAGCAAATTTGAAACGCAGTGGTTACTTTAATTTAATCAAATCAATATCGTGTTGTCCGTGTAAACTATGTTAATGTTTATTGGAACTGTACATAAGCAAATTTGAAACGCAGTGGTTACTTTAATTTAATCAAATCAATATCGTGTTGTCTGTGTAAACTATCTTAATGTTTATTGGAACTGTACACAAGCAAATTTGAAACACAGTGGTTACTTTAATTTAATCAAATCAATACCGTGTTGTCTGTGTAAACTATCTTAATGTTTATTGGAACTGTACACAAGCAAATTTGAAACACAGTGGTTACTTTAATTTAATCAAATCAATACCGTGTTGTCTGTGTAAACTATTTTAACGTTTAATTGAACTGGATATAAGCAAACTTGAAGCACGGTGCTTACCTGAATTTAACCGAATGAACACTGTGTCTACTTTATAAGCCATGTTATATATAATAAAACTGAGAAAAATAAATGACGTGTTTTGCTAACTGGGAAGTGATTTTCGAGACACCCTTCAGGCGAAATTCAGTGGAATGTTTAGTGGACCCGTACCCGTGTTGGCGCAACAACTAACATACTACCACATTGGTGACCTAAGGGTGAAGAACACGCCACCTTTCAAACCACCCCGGGAATTAGTAAAATCTCGGTGACGCTCGGTCTTTTCTCTTTTGTGTGAGCTCCTTCTGAGCTTAAAAGTGTAAAGTTATTGGCTTCTCCTTCTGAGCAAGCATTAAGTGCTAAACTTTGACGCAGTTGCCTTAAACCCTTACGCGCACGTAACTTTGGTATTAAAAAAAGAACAAAAAATGAACTTAAGAGCATATTTACAAGGCGTGTAATTGCGCAATAATCGAACCTGGTTCGAAAGTTAGTTGACGTGGAATTTTATTTATTTCAAGTAAATCAAATTAAGAAATAATAACCACCCTGATTGTCGAATCACTTTAAATAACCATAACAACACGAAAACGACCTGTTCTCTTTTTGTAACTCTATATGTGAAGCGGAACCAATCAAGCTAAAAATTTACATAGAAATAGGCATTTCAAAATTCAACTCTAGGTTAATTAAATATCCATATATATATACATATATATATAAGTATAAATTATTCAACTTTCGAATCAGCGAGACTTACACACACAAATACACTACCTAGTAATTTAACATCTTAATACATTTGTAAACCCCTTCAGGGTACTAACGACAATTTTTAACTCTCTTTTTATAATTACACATACACCCGTAGTAGCAATATCTATATATATTTTTTTTTTTTTTCGCTGTGGTTTTTGAAACCTTTTTCCTTTTTTTGGTTTTTATTTTAAAGTAAAACGGAGTACACAATAACACGAAAGCACACTTACATTCGCGACTTCAAAGAACTCCACTCGACTTGGCACAATTCTCCTTTAACTCCGCACCTGCGATCGCTTCTTTTCATCCCAATTTGGCCCCGTAACCCCACTTTATTCAATTCTTTTGACTCTTTTACTTGGCCTCCTTTCACCTTTCTTCGCGTCCTCTTACGCCGTTAGCTCCAGTTTCGCGTCATATAACCTACAATGGTCAGCACCCGAAACACCATGGCCAGAAAGGCTCAGGAACAATCCCAGCCCCTTGAATTCCACGACGCCTCCAGCGTCGATTTCCCCACTGAGCAAGTCGGTGATGACCTAGACTTGCCCGTACAATCTACTCTCCTGGCACCCCCGGTTGCCCCCAGCGTCGTGAACCGACCCCAATCTTCTAACGCTCTCCCAACCTCTTCCAACGCCCCTGGTATCGGCCCTTTGGCAAATGCCGGCATTTTAATGCCCACAACTGGTGCCAGCACCTCACAACAACCCCAAAGACCTTCAGAGTCCCAAGAATTCCACGATGCTTCCAGCCTCGGGAATGGGACTCGTCACCCTAATATAGGACTTCCCCCCTTCGATGAGGAGGACCCAGACCCTTGGTTTGCAGTGGCAGACCGCATCTTCCAGGCCTCAGCCTTGCACGACGAACAACTTCGTGCAGTTGAACTGTTGAAAGTGCTTGACCGCACTCAACGACCGCATGTTGCACACATAATAAGGTCGGCCGGCCGCAACCCATATAGCAACATGCGTGAGGCTCTGCTCGACGCATTGGATGAGCCTGGAAGCGCGCGGCAACAACGTTTAGCCGCCGTAACCAACCTTTCTGGGATGAGACCATCTCTTTTCCTGACCCATTTACGCTCTATAGCGGGGACCAGGATTGGGGACGACCTAATAAAGCCTCACTTTTTGAGGTGTCTTCCCCAGCATGCCCGTTCGGCACTTATAGCCCAACCCAATCAGAGTTTGGGCTATTTATCCAAAATTGCGGACGCAATCATGGAAAGCTCAGATCAGTATTCTGAGCCTCCTGCGTACCAAGTAGCGGCGGTTTCTCAACACGCTGCCCGGCCTGCACGGCACCCTCGTCTGCCTTTCTCAGCCCATCAATTGGTCCCAACTCCCCATCCTCCTCAAACCCAATTACCTCATAGAAGGCCCGCCTCAACCAATTTCCCTCAGGGGAATCCAGAGGCAGGCCCCAACCTTAACCAAAGAAATTCGCCCACACAATTAACCCCTGCTGACCTTCGGGCGCTCCAAACCTCACTCCTCCGCGAGATAACGCAATTGCGCGCGGAGGTGAGGAACAATCCTCGAAGCGCCCAGAACCGAGCCATGCCGAGCCGTCCTCTCAATCGGCAGAATTCCTACCAAACTGCCCCTCAGAGGGCCTATATGCCTCAAAACGCCCCACAGAGGGCCAATTCCTCTCAAAATGGCCCTCACCGGGCCAACTCCCAGCGAGCTCCGGCTCGACCTCCCCGTAATGGCAATAGCAATACGCAGAATATCCCCGATAATGCCGTTACTCTGCCTTGGTGCGCCAATCACCAACGATATGGTGATCGCGCATTCAATTGCAAAGCGCCTTGTGGTTGGACGCAACCTTCCACCAACCAGAGGCGCTCTTTAAACTAATTTTGCCGACCGACACCCTCGCGCAATCGGCCGGCACACATACGATAAGTCGCCTAACCATCCGGGATTCAAAACTGAATATCGCTTTTACTGTCGATACCGGCGCCGATATTTCAGTCCTCCCGCGATCGTTTGCTCCGCGCAACCGCGTGCCAGCCGCACTTAAATTGTCAGCTGCAAATAATACGCCGATACTTACGTACGGACGTAAAAAGCTGACACTCCAATTGGGTCTTTGTCGTCCGATCACTTGGCGTTTCGTCATTGCGGACGTAAATGAACCCTTGATAGGTTCCGACCTATTAGGTGCACATAATCTGTTGGTCGATTCGACCCATAACAGACTTGTGGCTCCAACCGCACCCCCCTTGCCCATGACGGCATCTCCAGCGGCAACTTCAGGGGCCACAGAGTGCATAGACCCATTCCAGGTTATGGTACAGGAATTTGTGAGTACAACAATTCCTCTACCTAACCAACGCCGCCATAAAGCCACGGTGTTTCATCATATAGAAACACGTGGTCCCCCGGTGAGCCAGCGTCCACGTCGACTGGCTCCGGAAAAATTACGTGCGGCGCGCGCGGAGTTCGAGCATATGATCGAACTAGGTATCTGCCAACCGTCGGACAGTCCCTGGGCAAGCCCACTCCACTTAGTGAAGAAACGTTCTGGTGAGTGGCGCCCATGTGGCGATTACAGGCTGTTGAACGCAGCAACTGTCCCGGACAGATACCCAATTGCACACCTCTACGATTTTTCGTACAAGTTACGAGGGTGCAATGTCTTCACCACCCTGGATCTCACCAGGGCATACCACCAAATTCCGGTGGCACCTGAAGACATCCCCAAGACCGCAGTCATTACACCTTTCGGACTCTTCGAGTTCAAAGTGATGACTTTCGGCCTCAGGAATGCCGCACAGACATTCCAACGCTATATCGACACGGCTTTACGTGGTCTTAATTGCTGCCATGCTTATCTTGATGATATTCTCATCGCCTCCAAAGACCACGCCGAACATAAGCGCCACTTACGTCAGGTCCTAGAGCGCCTCCGTGAATTCGGTCTTGTCATCAACCCAGATAAGTGTCAATACGCCAAGGAGCAAATCACCTATCTGGGTTATGTCGTTGACAACCAGGGCATTCGCCCACTACCAGACCGTGTGGAGGCCCTCATGAAGTATCCTCGGCCTACTAACGTGAGTGAGCTTCGTCGATTTTTGGGCATGCTGAACTTCTACCGTCCTACCCTGAAGAATGCTGCCCAGATTCAAGCTCCCTTAAATGAATTTTTGAAAGGAGCTAAGCGCAATGATAAGCGCCCCATTAATTGGACAGAAGTCTCAGATCGAGCATTCCAACTGTCCAAAGAACAATTGGCAAATGCCACCTTACTCCGATACCCTCTCGAGGGAGCGGCACTTTCTATCCAATGCGACGCATCGGATACCGCAATCGGAGCCGTCCTTGAACAGGACATTGAAGGCCGCCCGGAACCACTTGGTTTCTTTTCAAGGAAGCTGAGTCCCACTGAGCGATGTTACAGCGCCTACGACCGTGAATTGCTCGCGATCTACAGCGCTGTTAAGTACTTCCGTCATATGATAGAAGGACGTTCGCTCTCAATTTTAACAGACCACAAGCCATTGGTCTATGCGTTCCGGAAGAAGTCGGGAAATGCCTCCCCCCGACAAGAGCGTCAATTAGACCTCATTGGGCAATATTCTACGGAGATAAGGCATATCTCCGGTAAACAGAATGTCACGGCGGACGCCCTTTCTCGAATCGATACGATTCACTTGCGTTCCGCCTTGAATAACGCTGATCTTGCCCTGGCTCAAGAGGAGGACGAACAGCTCAAGTCCCTCCTAACTGCCGATACGGCACTAGAGCTCAAGAAAATTACCCTTCGCGACCCTTTGGGCGAAATCTGGTGTGATGTCTCCACTGGAACCGCTAGACCTTACATTCCCGAGAAACTTCGTAAGGGCGTGTTCCAGGTTTACCACAACCCTGCCCACCCCAGCGGCCGAGCAACAGCCGCTGCTGTCCGTCGCAAATTTATTTGGCCCCGGATGAACAAAGACCTCACCGGTTGGGCCCGTGCTTGTCTCCAGTGCCAGCGCTGCAAGGTAGCGCGACATAATGTACTGGAGCCAGCGCAATTCAAGCTTCCCACGGCACGCTTCGCCCATGTCCACATAGACATAGTGGGACCGCTTACTCCATCAAGAGGATTTTCTTATATCCTCACTATGATGGATCGCTGCACGCGATGGCCAGAAGCGACACCTCTCCGGGCAGTTACTGCCGAATCAGTCGCCAAGGCCTTTTATTCAACTTGGGTCACACGCTTCGGTGTACCAACCACCATTACTTCGGACCGAGGTCCACAATTTGAGGCGACAATCTTTAGGCAGCTAACAGATCTTCTCGGCTGCCAAAGAAGTCGTACCACCGCCTACCATCCGCAATCAAATGGGATGATAGAGCGCTGGCATAGATCCCTTAAAGCCTCACTCATGTGTCATAATGACACACAATGGTTTGACGCCCTTCCAACCGTCCTCCTCGGCCTGAGGACAAGTATTAAGGAGGACCTAGGTGCTTCGGCAGCAGAGCTTACCTATGGTACCAACCTCCTTCTTCCAGGAGAACTTTTCCTGAATGGCGAAACACCGCGTGACCAACTTCGTGAATTGGGACATCTCCGTGACCTGCTACGTAAGGTTAGGGCAACCCCTGTAACCAGGCACGGCTCCAAAAAACTTTTCGTCCACCCTGAACTGCACAGCTGCACGCACGTCTTTGTCAGGGTGGATAAGGTCAAAAAACCCCTCGACCCCCGTTATGATGGCCCATTCAAAGTCTTCCGCCGCATCAGTGACCGCGTCTTCGAGATCGACATTAGAGGCAAGCGATCCACGGTCAGCGTCGAAAGGCTTAAGCCCTGTTTTCTGGAAGCTTCCGCTCCAGAATTACTTCCTTCTACTGACACCGCTCCTACGCCACCAGCACAACCTCCCCGTACTCGCGCTCAGGCGCGCGCCTATAACCAACTAACCACCCCCTAACCTGCCTTACCTATTTCGTGACTACGTCACTGGGGAGGGAGTGATGTGGGGCTTTTCAGGGCCCGAAGAGCCATGCATCGCTCGATCCCCACTATTCCAGGCGAACGACTTACCTCTCGGTCGAACTTCAGCAAGGTTGCGTAACCTTGCTACGGCATTTACCCCCAGCCAAATCGCTGGAATTAATACGGTTACCAATCGGATAACTGTTTTGAATTTCTGTTAGGCAGCTTACCTATTCTGTAGGGGTTTTCCTTCCAAACCCCTTTTCTCCAGCACCACCCCTGAAAACATTAAATCCACGGCAAAGCTTATCACCTTGCCGTGGCATCGAAAACTCACCCTCGGCCAGACATAATTTCCTAAAAACATTAAGCCCACGGCAAAGCTTATCACCTTGCCGTGGCATCGAAAATTCACCCCCGAGACGTACATCATTCCCTAAGAAACATTAAGCCCACGGCAAAGCTTATCACCTTACCGTGGCATCGAAAATTCACCCCCGAGGCGTACATCATTTCCTAAAAAAAAGCATAAGTCCACGGCAAAATCGTCACATTGCCATGGCATCTGAAATCCTATCTTTAGGCATACGTTCTGCCAGGGCAGCTTGTTTCCATAGCCTTATGCTATGGAAACAACATCAACAAAGAATTCCTTGTTGACTCGTTTATTTGTTTGCCCATGGCACTTCTCGCATGCGGCCTTTTGGTCCCATTGATTTGCTATCGCCGGCAAGGTTTCTGCTGACGCAAACCAAACATGTCCCCGATTACCAGCAATCGCTGGCTTCCAATTATCGGTCCCCACGTGCAGAGACCGCAATCAAGCAGCGATCAAGATGCAGCCAGAAAATGTTTACTTTCAACATCTGGCAATGGCTGCACCCTATGTTCGTTGCAATGTTTAATCATCGGCAACCGAAATGATGATTTATGGCCTCCCATTAGGATGACCAAATCAACGGTTTGGGTCTTTCACACCCCAGATGCTAGTATTTACATTCTTGGAAAATGCACTAGCGATGTTGCCCTCCATCCACGGTCGCCGAACGATCGTATGCATGGCATACGCACACATGCGTAATGTATGCCTATTCCGTCCGGTCCAATCACGATTAACTACTTCAAGTTAATCGTGTAACTCCGCCTCCTTTCCAGTTTCTTTCGAGGTTCCTTGCCTTTTGATGACTTCCTATGGAGTTAGTCAGATTTCATTACCCGTGGTGTGCGCTCATACCTTAATCAATTCAATGCCGTGTTGTCTGGAGGATACGTTGGAATGTCGAGCATTTAATAAGAATTAATTTAATCAATTCAATACCGTGTTGTCCGTGTAAACTATGTTAATGTTTATTGGAACTGTGCATAAGCAAATTTGAAACGCAGTGGTTACTTTAATTTAATCAAATCAATATCGTGTTGTCCGTGTAAACTATGTTAATGTTTATTGGAACTGTACATAAGCAAATTTGAAACGCAGTGGTTACTTTAATTTAATCAAATCAATATCGTGTTGTCTGTGTAAACTATCTTAATGTTTATTGGAACTGTACACAAGCAAATTTGAAACACAGTGGTTACTTTAATTTAATCAAATCAATACCGTGTTGTCTGTGTAAACTATCTTAATGTTTATTGGAACTGTACACAAGCAAATTTGAAACACAGTGGTTACTTTAATTTAATCAAATCAATACCGTGTTGTCTGTGTAAACTATTTTAACGTTTAATTGAACTGGATATAAGCAAACTTGAAGCACGGTGCTTACCTGAATTTAACCGAATGAACACTGTGTCTACTTTATAAGCCATGTTATATATAATAAAACTGAGAAAAATAAATGACGTGTTTTGCTAACTGGGAAGTGATTTTCGAGACACCCTTCAGGCGAAATTCAGTGGAATGTTTAGTGGACCCGTACCCGTGTTGGCGCAACAACTAACATACTACCACAGTACCGCCAAACCCCCCGACACACTTACCTAAAAACCCCCATAACCTCATCCCAAGTCGCATAAGTTTTGCTAATGCAATCGCATTAAACACCTGAAAATGCTTCACGCATTAATTAGATCAAACCTATAATCTTAATTTCCCTGTAAAGAAAACTTACCTTTTCATGCATCTCTTCGCATACAATTCCTGTAAGATTTCTTTCTTAACTTATCAGGAATCTCAATCTAATTCGGCACCTTCGGTGTCAAGCAAATCTCCCTAGACGAATTCCTGTAAACAAAAGGATTTGAATTACATATAATGTAACCTTCACCAGGGGCCATAAACATTGTGCTGTCTATTTTTCGGCTTCGCCATAAGTATGATAAATCTCTTAACGTACACATTGGCCGACGACCTTTTTCTCCCAGCAATAATATACCAGCAGCTACATTCAATTAGCGCAATCGACGCTGAAGCCTATTTCCCTACTCATACCATGAGTAAACAAAAGACCGCTGTTCTTCATCAGGCATTCCGGCGATACGCAAATAGCGATTACTAGCGATGCCATACACATCATTGCTTTACCGAAATCGTATCCTATGAATGCGCTTTATGCCCTTTCTTTGTTCTACGTTCGTTCTGATCCATGAAAGAACCCTGCACACACACCATTGCACTGAAAGAGTGCATTTTCTACAGCGGCCGCACCCTTAAGAGAAACGTTTTTCTCTCTCTTCCCTTTTTTTCTTAGCCCTAACCTAGGATGGAATTCATGTCAGAGTTTCATCCTCGAGGAGTCTTCTTCCATCCTTGAGTGCGCGCACCTCGTGTCGAATTATAACCACGACAAGGGGTCGGTCGGGTTTTTTACTCTCCGCCGTACCGTACACACGGTACGGTGAGAAACGGAGCTTTTAACTAAGTGCCACATTTAAGTTTATACGTGTTTTGCAAATATTATTAAAATAAACTAATATAGATGTGTAAAATAATAACAAATACATTGCCGTCGCAGTGTACCTAATTGTAAAAGTAATTAGAAATATAGTTTTTTTTTACGTAAAATAAAACCAATACAATAGACTCAAAAAGTGCGTGTCAATTATTTACTTCTGGTTGTGCCGATCGATTAATGTGAACAACAAACATGGCGGCGTTTCGTTCTTCCTCTAGGTGACATTTTGCTGTTTCTTTCGGTTATTTTCGGCGAACAATTTTTGGCGGAGCATAAATAAAGTGAATGATGGGGATGCGAAGAGAATCAGCGCCGTACGCCGGTGCACAGTGCATCGCTCCCCACAGATCCTTTTCCGAAGGAACAGTCCCTACAGTCCCTATTGCCAGCGTGTGTTAAATCCTCGTTGATTTAGTCCCATTGAATGCTCCATATTGAAGTGTAAACTTCATTTACAATTATAAATTATTTAATACAAGTATATTATTATTATACAAGTGTAAATTATCATTGAATGATGCAAGTGCAGTGATTAAGGGTGTGAACACAGAGATTTGTGATGTCGCAGAAACCACAAAAAGGACATCAAATCACCTTCAGAACATGATAAAAACGTTCGGACTCGTTCACTGCGGATTGTTAGTTCCAATTGGAATTGTATTTTGGAAAATGTTCACGTCCAACAAAGAAAACCATAGTCCAAGTACCTGGGTCTCACAACATGTATGTCTTTATTTTCAAACAATTTCTTAAACAAAACTGGTACTTTAAACAAAAAAACTAAAACTCAAAAACAAAAGAACAACTTTTTAAAAAACCACCCGTGCCGTAACCGCGCTCCTTTCTTTCCTTATTTCCTTTCTTACAGAACAAACAAAACTGTCTTTTATTTTACTGTGCCCTCTACGAAGGCCAAACTTCAACTCTCTTCTTTGTCTTCACAAAAAACACGCCATCCACTCCCGTTACCTACTCGGTTCCCTGGTACCGTTGTCTCGGCGAAGAAATTCGGCCATGATCAACTCCGAAACTGTTCGAAGTCGTCGTCACCGAATAGAGTTGGGTTTATACACCGGCTATATTTATTGGTTATAATTTCGTATACCAATTTATGTATGTTTAAAAGCGTTTAAGTTAAAATGTTTAATTTATTTTGTAAATGTTTTTATTTAATATGTGTAAATCACAATGCAATTGTTTAACGCTTATTTGTTAAGCATGCCGGCTAACTCCTTATTCCTTTCTCGCTGTGACAAGGGCATACGTAACACCATACGAAAACGTCACACAAAGACTCCACACAATGTCAAAACGAATGTAAGTAATTTTCTCTTTTTCCAAATAAACAATATTTAATTGTGGGCAAAAAAAATGCAACAAAAGAAGAGAAACGAATGAAAACTCGTTCTTACAACAATTTCGTGGCACCTGCTCAAATGGTGTGTCATATGCTCAAATGGCAAGTGGTGTAAAGAAATCACCAATCATGGAACAACCACACAACAACATAAAGATGTCTGCACCAGAGGCACGAACAGACATAACAGCAATTTTACTGTCGATGCAAGCACCGTTTTCAGCACAGTTTTCTGCGTTAAAAAAAAAAGATACGGAACGAGTGGCTCGAATTGAGATTATCTATTCGACACTGTCTCCATATAACTCAACACGATAGACATAATGTTCTCTTCGGCTGAGATAACCCTAAAAATTATTGCTGTGAATGTCAATCCACTCATCCAAATGGAAAGAGATAATCTGAATAATCTGCTGCTTGCCGAACGCCCAGACTTACTTTTGGCTAGCGAAACAAAGCAGAACCAAACGCACAAATTGGCTACAAAAATTATAAAGTTATCAGACGAGATCGTCCAAACTCCACTCAATGAGGTGGAGTCGACGTCTTAATCAAGAAAGATCTGCAACACAAAGTCAATTACAGCACAGATATACACAAGTTCCAGGTGCTAGAAACCTACACTATAGATATTCCTTTGAAAGGTCGAAGGCATCTATATGTAGTCTCTGTTTATGCTGTAGTGCTCCAAGAAGCCCTACCATTTTCCTCTCACCTACAAAAATCCCATTCAAAAAGTCCATCCATATCCCCAAATCAAAATTGAATTCAATGTCAAGCAAACGGAACCAAACGTTCTGTTGCGGATTCGCCCTTAACACAACCGGCGAATTCGCAATTAAATTGAATTGGATATGTGGCATCACCTTAAACAATGTCAGCAATCAGCTGACATTTGTGAATTATTTATGTTGGTTATCACATGACAACCATCTTTTCTTCTTTTTTATTCTTTCTCTTCTTGATTGGCGCTTGGAATAAATAGCTGATCCAACGAGATTAACCGAATCTTTTAAGTTAAATACATTAATGTTAATTCATAGAAAAGCAAACTCGTTCTTTTATATTGAGGATTCGTTCTGGACTTGCTGGAGTTCACCACACGGTATTACTTTCCTTTTGTTTTAATTACAGTTTCAGTTTTTAGAAGTGTTACGGACAGACCTTGAGTCCAGGTTCCCCCAACATCCACTAATCCCCTTTCGTTAGTTTCCCCTCCTTACCTGTAAACGGAGAACAAGTCGCCAAGTAGTTAATTTGCATAAATTACTTTATGCAAGTTCTACTTGGCAGAGAAAATAATAAAAATCGGCGTTGGCGTCGAATAATAAAAAAAAAAACGTCAACGTCGAAAAAAAATATCATTCATTCGACGTAAACCATCGAACAAGATTCGACGTGAACATACCCTCAACTGGAAAACAACCAGACGACACAACCGAAAGCTGAACAGGGGAGCAGCCATCAACGCCCCCTGCAACCAGTCGCAGGCAAGCAGCTTCTCAAGCGACCGCTCAGCGGTCAAACCAGAGTAAGTCCCTTTCTTACCTATATTATAAAATATATTATCATATTGTTAAAACCACATAACAATATTGGCGCAGCCTGTTACCACCAGCTGGAATTTGTATCGAATCCGTCGGGGATGTAGAAACACCACATGTCTAATAGTGGACACAGGTGCGGAGATCAGCCTTCTTAAGCTGAAGGCATTCCAAAATGGAACAACACTGGATACCAAAACGGCCACTACTCTCCAAACGCTTTTTGGAAAGGGAAAGTGTAGGGGCTTTTGTAAGGGAATATTCAAAATGCCCCAACCAATCTCCTGTAACTTTCAGGTAATGGACTCCCTACCGGGATTGTCAGAAGATGGGTTATTAGGAAACGACTTCCTAACGAGGAATTGTAAAATCAACGGACCCGGGAATTGTTTGGAATTCTCCCAAACCAATTTAAATCCGGTAAGTTTTTCCGTTGAATTTACAAAAGGTAGGAAGCGGACGCCAAGACATAAGGCAACCAGTCGGGAACCCGAGCCAAGGGGATCCATAGAGGTCCAGACCGCGGCCGGAAATACACCGGATACCCTACCCAAACAGGGGAAAGGGGGCGATATTTTGTCAGGCTCCAAGCATTCCAACCCCACTTTAATAGCTGACAAACCAAAGACAGCTAACAAAGAAGTAACAGTGGTGAAACACACAGCCAAACGCTTCGGAGGTAGAAATTGTTCTGAACAAACCGGCAATAATACCGGCACGTTCACCAAAATTGCTGACTTCCCATAGAAATTCGGGAAGAGGTAATGCTTGTACCTAAACCAATGCAATCAGGGATTTTCATATCCAATTGTATTGTAGGGAAAGCGAAGAGTGCCCAAGTAGAGGTACTCAATATCGCAAACTACCTCCAAACCATAGACCGAATCATGGTGAAGTTACATCCAATGAAGGACTTTTACACCTTTCCACTGGAAAATGAGGACAACCGTTCTACGGAATACAATGCGGATAAAAAACCTTCGGAGGGAGAAAACCTCCAATATATCCGACATTTATTCTCAGAGGAGGAATTACCAAAAGATCCAAGGTTGACACAATTGCACGAGGAACTCCACTTAGGTAAAAACCTAAGTCCTCAAGAGTGTCAATCCATAGTGGAAATATGTGAGGAGTTCAACGATATTTTCCACCTTAAAGGTGACCTCCTAACATATATCAGTGCAATAACGCATGAGATACCGGTGATACAGGATCAAGCACCGATAAATCAACGAACGTACCGTCTGCCTGAGTGCAAGAAAGAGGTGATCAACGAGCAAGTACGGGATATGCTGGAGAATGATATCATTCAACCAAGCAAAAGTCCGTGGAACTCACCACTCTTGGTAGTTCCTAAGAAAGCGGGCCCCGATGGAGAGTTGTGGTCGATTTCAGAAAACTGAACGACAAAACCATCGGTGATGCGTACCCTCTCCCTCGAATAGAGGACATTTTAGACCAGCTCGGTCACTCACGCTATTTTTCCACGCTCGATTTAACCAGCGGCTACCACCAAGTCTTAGTAGATCCGAAGGATGAAAGTAAGACAGCGTTCAGCACAAATTACGGGCACTATGAGTTCAAACGTATGCCATTTGGTCTGAAGGGAGCACCAGCTACGTTTCAGAGACTCATGAACCATGTCCTAACCGGGTTGCAAGGAATCGAATGCTTTGTTTATCTGGATGACGTTGTCATATATGGGAAAAACCTAGAACACCATAATGACAAACTCCGGAAAGTATTCGATCAAATTAGATACCACAACCTCAAGTTGCAACCGGAGAAATGCAAGTTCCTCCAGAAGGAAGTAGTATATCTGGGACATGTTTGTTCCGAAAAGGGGGCAATGCCAAATCCAGACACGACAGCTAATGTCAGGGATTTCCCCATTCCCAAAACGGTAAAGCACGTCCAATCGTTTCTAGGCTTGGCGAATTACTATCGAACATTTGTTCAAATTTTTTCGAAGATAGTACGCCCCTTAACAAATTTGTTAAGGAAGGACGTCAAATTCACCTGGTCAGACAAATGCCAACAAGCATTTGATAACATAAAGGATTTATTGATCTCGCCGCCACTGTTAATCTATCCAGATTTTACCAAACCCTTTAATCAGACCACGGATGCGAGCAACGAAGCACTAGGTGCCGTACTCTCGCAAGGCGAAATCGGTAAGGACCAGCCAGTCGCATATGCCAGTCGAACCTTGAATAAGGCGGAAAAGAACTACTCTACAATCGAGAAAGAGTTACTAGCCATTGTTTGGGCGGCTAAGAATTTCCGTTGTTATTTACAAGAGAGAAAATTTAATATATACACGGACCACAAACCGTTAAAGGGAGTATTCAACGTGAAAGACCCCACGTCACGTTTACTAAGGTTCCATCGCAAACTACTGGAGTACGACTACCAAATCGAGTATAAACCCGGTAAATACAACACTAATGCGGATACCTTGAGTCGTATCCCGCAACTTTGTGATGAGACTCCCACACTACCAAGGTGCAATGTACTAACACGCGCCCAAGCTAAAAAGTTAAGGGCAAGCGAACGAACTCAGGATAGTCCAAATGACGATAAGTCCTCTCTTAACGAGGATCCCAATCCGGCCTGCACGGAAAAAGGAATGGAGATAACCAACCCTGAAGACATTCAGTTCCTACTCCGGGAATACCACGATCCTCCTTTGGGTGGAGACCAAGGAGTGAGTAAAACTTACCACAAAATACGTAGAAATTTTTGGTGGAAGAACATGATGCGCGACATTAAACAATACATCAAAGTATGTAAAACATGTCAAGCTATGAAATCTTCACCGAACATACGTATGCCCATGGTAATAACCGATATTGCAAAGAGGCCTTTCGACAAAGTATACTTAGATATAGTAGGTCCTCTTGATCGCACTCCAACCGGCAATCAATATATAATTACATTCCAAGATAACTTGTCGAAGTATATAGATTGCTACGCTCTCACAGATGCGGAGGCAGAAACGGTGGCCACAGTCTTTTTCGACCAAATAATTGCTCGGTATGGTGTTCCGAAGCAATTGGTCACCGATCAGGGAAGCAATTTCCTAAGCAGTTTGTTTAAAAGCGTGTGCAAACTGCTCCGTATTAAAAAACTACAAACCTCAGCGTACCACCCACAATCGAATGGAGCCTTAGAAAGAGCCCATCGGCCACTCGTAGATTACCTGCGAAGCATTGTGGATGGAAATTCCCAATCATGGGACCAGTACCTGAGGACGGCAACATTCGTATACAACACCAATGTACACGAAGGTACTAAACTTACGCCAATAGACTGTCTATTTGGGTTAACCCCGGAGGTACCGACGAGCATAAAGCAACCTCCGGAACCGGTATACAACCATGACAGTTACCATAAGCTATTGAAGTACAAACTTCAACATACGTACGAAATAGCAAGGCGTAACCTGTTAACTTCCAAGAAGAAGTCGAAAGAGTACTACGACCGTAAGACACGCCCAGTCACGTTCCATGTGGGCGACAAAGTTTTAATACGCTATGCTCAAAAGCAAGGAAAATTAGCTCCCATATGGAGGGGTCCCTACAAGGTAGCGCAAATAAATAGTCCGGTAAACAGCGTCGTTAAGGTAGGGAGAAGAAATGTGGTGGTGCACAATAATAGGCTAAAACCCTACTACGAATAGAGGAAGCCAAAAGCAAACAAGACCACGACAAACAAGGGAGAATAACACACCACAGACGGTGTAGGGATCAACGCTACAGTTTGATACTTTTGTAGCCAAGCTTCATTCCTCTTCTAAGAATGAAGCTATCACTATTTAAAGGGGCAAGGTATTGTTACGGACCGACCTTGAGCCCAGGTCCCCCCAACATCCACTAATCCCCTTTCGTTAGTTTCCCCTCCTTACCTGTAAACGGAGAACAACTCGCCAAGTAGTTAATTTGCATAAACTACTTTATGCAAATTCTACTTGGCAAAGAAAATAATAAAAATCGGCGTTGGCGTCGAATAATAAAATAAAACGTCAACGGCGAAAAAAAAAATCATTCATTCGACGTAAACCATCGAACAAGATTCGACGTGAACATACCCTCAACTGGAAAACAACCAGACGACACAACCGAAAGCTGAACAGGGGAGCAGCCATCAACGCCCCCTGCAACCAGTCGCAGGCAAGCAGCTTCTCAAGCAACCGCTCAACGGTCAAACCAGAGTAAGTCCCTTTCTTACCTATATTATAAAATATATTATCATATTGTTAAAACCACATAACAGAAGCAACGAAATCATCAACGGTTATTGGGCACGCCAAGAGGACATTACAACACCAGGAGACACCATCGTTTTCCGGACGTATATGTTCAGAGCTTGTTTGGCTTTGGCACACACATCTTTTTCGCCAGGAGACACCATCGTGTTCCTGACCGCGTGTATTCAACGCTTGTTGGATACAATTATTGGTCCTTCGAGCCGGATCCAGTCTGTGGATCCAGATTCACTGCTGTCAGCTCGCAGCATAGAAGGCGGTCGCGGGACATTCAAGTCCAGACGCCAAGACCCATCAGGATTGTGCTTGTGAAAATAGTTTTGTGAAAAAAGTTCAGTGAAATTAACCTAAATGCCGGCGTCATCGAGTAACGCCAAATCTAAAACGGCAAAGGCTGAACGTGAACGCCAAAGTCTGTCTAGAGTGGAAGTACATCCTGAATGCCAAGACAACGCTCCCTGCCCAGCCGAAGCACAAAACAATGGCCAGGATCGCTGGACTAAAGATTAACTCATAGCTGAACAATTAATCAGTGCCCAGTACACCGCCCAGGAACGAATGTCGGGTGCATTCCTCAATTTGGAAAAGAGAGGTCCGCCAACGTTGTTCGCGGAGGAAATGCGCCAGAATAACCTCCAGCTAGAATGGGAGGACATCAGAAGCCGAAATGACGAAATAATCCGCCTGGCTCACCCAAAGGCGATCAAGAACCACCGCTATTTCGTGGAAGGATTCTATGGGGCAGCCGGGGAAACCTACTTGGAAGAGGCCACCAAATTTGCAGAGGCACGTCACGCCCTTACCTCTGAACTTCCATCCACATCCAGGTCAGCGACAGACACCTTCAGTCGGCCACATGTGCGTAAACTTTCCCCGGTGCAGATGCCAACATTTTCCGGCAAATATTCGGAATGGCGACCATTTAAGGATCTGTTCCTGGCGGTACTGGCAGACCACCCCGAACTTGTGGATGTGGAAAGATTGTATTACTTGAAGTCCAGTCTCCGGGACGAGGCCGCCAGAGCCATTCAGAATATTCCCGTGACGGAGGACAACTGTCACCGAGCTTGGGATAAGCTGGTGGACCACTATGACAACACGCGCGCCTTGCTTCACTCTGCCCTAACTACGCTCCTCAACGTACCTGCCCTGACTAAGGAGTCAGCCGCAGGCTTGCGCACACTCCGCGAAACCACCAACGATGATATTGACAGCCTGGATGCTCTGGGTCGCCCCGTATAGACCTGGGATGACATCTTGGTCCACTTGACCATCCAACGCGTGGACCCCCGAACTAGTCGTGATTGGCAGACCTCACAGGGCAAGACCACAAATCAGTTATGTGGATTTTGCTGTTCCCAGTTGGCGAACTACATCCAAGTTGGATTTGCTGTACTCAACTGGCGAGTCAATAACACACCCAACTCCGAAGTAGAAGATAAGACTCATTGCTGCAATCCGCACGTCATAAGACTAATTAAGTTGCAACAATGCAACTGATAAAACCTTCAACATTGAAGATAGGATTCAATGCTGCACCCGACATGACTCATCTATCCAAACAATCATCAGAACAGAATTCCAAACAATCATCGAACGCAGATAAGAGATTCCAGAAACAACAACAGACGACTGTAAGAATATAAACAACAGAATTGACGAATCATCAGGCAGACTTCATCGAGTGACCCGACCCGGCACATTATCATCTTAAAGTCTCATTGTAAATATAGGCCAAGGAAATAATATATAAATAAAGTTAAATTTTTTTGACTATGTAAGAACACATCTTATTAATTGGCGATCCTGCCAGGAGGATATAAATTCTAATTTGGTATCACCCTGTGGACCTGTGTGGCTTTTCAGGCCCCGAAGAGCCACGCATCGCTCGAACCCCACCATTATCAGCAAATAAAGCTTACCTGAAAGTTGAATTTTCGGCAAAATCACAATCTTGCTATGGCATTAACTGCCAACCAATTTGCTGAAATCAATTCGGTTATCCCCACGGATAACCGACATAAATACCCCATAGGCAGCTTACCCTTTTAAGGGCCGTTCCAAGCCACTTCGAGCGGTCACACCTGAAAACATAAACCCACGGCAAAGATTACTGCCTTGCCGTGGCAACCAAAACATATTCGTGTCCCCTGATCGGCACCCATGTCCATGGCCAACCATTAAGAAAACTTCCACAGTCCCCTTATCGACATTCATGGCAATCATGCTCACAGAAATCCTTCTGTGTTTGCTTTTCTCAAGCAATCACCGATCCCACGATCACATCATGCAAATCGATGCCTATGCAGCTGCAACCAATTACCTCGGATCGACTGCATAGGCAATCCTAATGTATTTTCATTGGCTTGTTCAAACAAAGCCGCATTTTAGCGCTTATGCATTAGATCCCATTTCGGTATATACAATATACCCTCTATCGTTATGATAGTAACGTTCTCAATTCATGTTTGAACAGCTGCAGGTTTCTGCTTCTATCCTCTCTTCCACGCGCGTTCGTTGTCCTTCCTTCCAAGAGGAAGACATTCATTTTTCCAGTGGCAACGATATCTATAAAGAACCTTCCAATGGGACGCGGAGCGTTCCCATTGGTCACGAATGGCCGAAGGGTTGTTTCTCCTGCGATGGTGTGCGTGGAAACCCATCGCAGGCATTGAGGCTGGGTCAATTTCTTTTAGTAAAAAAGTAGTCGGAATTCATCAGTCAATGTGCGCACATATCATTTTTCGAAGTGGGTATTTTTTTAAACCAAAGGCGGAGTAGAGTTTTTTATTTTTAACAGTTAGTGCAAATTATAACCTATCGTGTTGGTGATTGAAAATCGTCGCCCCAAGCGAGTCGAGTAAATTATGTGTACAAACCCAGTCTCCGTCGTGAAAGTGCTAAAATAAATTAAACCGTAAAAAACAATGAATGTTCAAAAATTAATTTAAATGTATCACCACAATCAATGTTCAAAAATTAAGTTAAATATATCACCACAATCAATGTTCAAAAGTCAATTTAAATGTATCACCACAATATTAATAAAAATACAAACGTTGCCCAATCAGTGACATTGTTTTAATATAAAGGAATTTAAAGATTTAAAATCGTTCAGTGCCATTTATTTGTTGCATCATCGTGGGAAGTGATAACATCGTCGAACCAAATATTTGTGGGGATAGGAGAAAACTAGCGTCCGTGTGTAACGCACACGCTTCAACCCCTATAGACCAACAACCCAAGGAAGACCCCGAAGAACTCGAAACTAAGAGGAACATCACAGGCATATCCAGGGAACCTAAAAAAGGAACAAATTGTACGGACTCGAAGAGAAGAGTACACGCAGCATTTGACATCCTTAACGTCAATGTACATAGTACAACAGACATGTAAGAAATCTTTTATATTTTACTAAACGAATAAAAGTGAAAAAAGGAAGAGTGTTGTGAGAACACATCAACAGAGAAAAAAGCTCAAGCCAAACACCCCCCGATAAAACACACTCGTTAATATAACAACCAGGGGTAGGCAACAGAAAGCTGAAACATGAAGTCAGAATCGGGTTTCATGAAATTGTATAAATATGAAGTGTGCTGTTAGGAGGCTGAAGAGCAATAAAAGCCAATTTTCAGCTATATAACATACGTTGCCATCTGACAAACCGTTTTGTGAATAACAAATACAGGTCACGGACGATGACCTACTACGGCAATCAAGAAACGTAGCGATCACCGGAGGAAAGCTGTTGCTGGTTTTGCGGGGTTTTGCAGTTTTAGTTGGTGTGCAAGAAGAGATGCGAGTAAGACAACGGGCGAGTGCTGTTACCAGCGGTGATATCTTTTTTGGAGATAATATAAAAGAAATTAATGTGTGTATTTTATGGATGAGAGAGAAGTGAGAGCTGAGAGCTGATAGAAGGCACATACAATTTAAAGATTATTTAAAACAAAATAAATAAATAAAAAATTTAAAATTTAAATTTAAAAAAAAATAATAATAATAATAAATTTAAAAAAAAAAAAAAAAAGTTTGGAAAAAAAAATTTTTTTTTTCTTAGTGAACAGGAAACAACTTTAGATTCGGTTATTTTTAATTTCACCTATATTTTCAAATTTATATTTGTTTTAATTTAGAAGCATTTTTTTAGGTCTGCTTGTTTCCCTTCTTGGTTTTTGTTTGTTCCTCTTCTCTTTTCCTTGCGACCCACGCGTTTTTTGTTTCTTTTTGTGCTCGATGTTTGCAAAATCGAAATAGATGGACACCTGCTCTTCTCGTGGTGTGGGCCATCAGCCCGATCAGGGCATGATGGCTCTCATAAAGAGATTAAGGGAGGACCTCGAGGCTCTCAAGGCAGAGAACGTTGTCTTGAGAGATAAATTATCGCGACTGGAAGCCGCACCACCCGCATCCCCGTCCAGTGCCAGTTCGGAGGTTTCTGATTCGGAATCGGAGCTCGAGCCCGAGTTGGAAAGTCTCACTGAGAGTTCCGACGAATCAATGGACGACGGTGACTCGCGCACCCCCACCCCAAACTCGTCTAGAGCACCTAAGCGGAAAACACAGCTTCCAATAATAAACTGCGAAGGAGGACCCTCCAATAAGCGTGTGGCCACCGGCTGCCCGCCAACGCCGCACCCCAAACTGTTGTCGAACCCCGCGATAACTCCAACTCATGTGAGGGTCGTACCTCCGCAGGACCCTTGCCCACCACGGCCAACTCCACTAATTAACCCAAAACCAAAGGCTGCCTGTGTTCCCAACACTGTTCAGCCAGAGGTCGGGGAACGCCCACCTGTTTCTAAGAAGAAACAGCAACCCGGGGTCTTTGCACGAGACCTCAATTTAAAAAATTTCGTCGGTGACATGAACCGGTTAGGGGTTTCAAACTTCAAGGCAAAGACCTTAAGCCCATCCCTAAATAAAATCATAGCCTACGATAGGGAAACCTATCGCACGGTTAACGACAACCTCAAGGCCAAGGAGGTGAATTATTACACCTTCACTCCGGCCGACGAAAAGTCGAGGACAATCCTCTTAAAACGAGTCGCTGCCTCTTGGGAAAAGGACGACATCGTAACTGCTCTTGAGGCAACATTTCCTAACGTCAAATTCATTGACGTCAAAAAATTCTCTCCTCCACAGCGGTTTGTGAACATCAGACCGCAAAGATCCACTAAGCTGAACATATGGCAGCTTCTCCTTGCCCCAGGAACCGACATAGATTCCATAATACGGACAAAGTCGCTTCCAACTTTGCATCAGCAAGTTGTCTTCGAGGTATTTCATAACAGAGAAATACCTCAATGCAGACGTTGCCAACGTTTCGGGCATGTCTCCCGAAACTGCAACATGAGTCGCCGTTGCGTTCGTTGCGGAAAATCCCACGATATTGGCAAGTGCGAACTACCGCTAGCGAAATACGATCCCGCAACAAATGTGCAGGATGAAATAACACTGCCAACTTGCTGCAACTGCGGCAACAAAGGGCATCCGGCTAGTTATAGAAATTGTCCTAAATATAAGGAAATTAAACAAAGATCCAAGGAGATTCGAGCTAAGCAAACAGCTAAGTCAGACTTCGGGGCTTCAGGCCACACAAAACCTCATCCAAAATGGATTCACATTTGCCGACATGCTTAGGGGTCAGCAGGCAAGGAATACAAAAACTCTTTCAACTCCTCCCCCTCAAAAACATATTCAAGCCCCTAAGCGAGCCCCGGTAAAGGCCAACACGACGCCTCAAATTCAAGCGGGGGTGCAAAAGCCTCCGAGGGGGCAATCTTCAATGCTCGAGAAACTACTTAGTTTCTCCCGCTTAATTGAGGATATCCGACCCCGATATGAGAAACTATCAACCGAGGCAGAGAGGGAGGCCCTCCTTTTCACTGCATATGCAAGACATACCCTCCACAATGGATTCCAAAATTAAAGTTATCCTCTTAAATGTCAACTCCCTTGTTTCGCATTCCAAGCGTATGATAATCTCTGACTTCATAAAGGAAAACCGGGCGGACGTGGTACTTGTAACCGAAACTAGGTTGCATCCATGTCACCGTCCCGTATTCCCAAACTTCTCCATGATTCGAAGAGATCGAACCCTCACTGGCGCTCCCACCATCAACGGAGGTGGAACTTGTATACTGATTAATAGCGGACTTCGCCATGAAGCTATTGACCTCCCACACCTAGAGTCCATAGAGGTATCTGGAGTTGAACTGCATCTGGCTAGTAATGGTAGAGTGAATATATACTCCGTATACCACTCGCATAAAACCAATAATGGCCCCATTAATCCCGAAGATATCGGCAAACTAATAAGGACCTCGGGGCATACACCCTTCATCATATGCGGCGATTTTAACTCCAGACATCCCCACTGGAACAACTCTGTCTCTTGCCCAAATGGCACAAAACTGTACCAATGGTACACCGCAAACATGTATGCCCTCAACCTCGAAATAGTCGCACCTACGGTTGGTACTCGAGGTAACTCAATTCTGGACATATTTATTGTGTCCAAAGACTTACTTCCACAAATCACTCCTCCTCAAGTTTCAGCGGGTGTATCTGACCACAACGCTGTGACCACATTCATTCGCAGCTATCGAGCATCCCGGGCTCATATCAGATACATACCCGATTATGGGCGGACAAATTGGGACAACTTCAATATTACATTGAACGATAAACTCCACCATTTCTCTCTTCCCACTGACAGGAACCTAACGACGGTTGAGATAAACAACGTTGCAAAACGACTTCACGAGATTCTAGTTGAAACTTCGGAGACTCATGTCCCGAAGTATAAACTTGAAAAGACCTATCAGATTCCCCATGACGACATCACTCTTCGTCTCATCCGGGAGCGTAAAAAGCTCTGCAGAATGAGATATCGTCACCGCTTTACGCAAAGGGAGCCATTATTGCGATCCATTATTCACAATATTGGTACGCTGATCATCATCATCATCGGCACTACAACCGGGAACCGGTCTTGGCCTAATTTAGCAAGTCCTGAGGCTTGTTAAATTTTCCATAATGATTTGTTTTTTCCGGGCAAGGTCATTAGTCTTGCGCCAGAGGCTCCCCGACGGGGAATCGAACCCTGGTCTCTCGCGTGACAGTCGAGTATACTAACCACTATACTATCGAGGAGCCATATTGGTACACTGATAAAACAGAGAATCCAAAACAATCGTACCCGACAATTGGAAGACAGGCTGAAGGGTATTCAGATGGACCAGAACGTTTATAAAAATGTTAAAAAGATATGTGGCACTTCCCGCATCACTGGGCCAATTATGCACAATGGTGTTGTTGTCAATAACGACACCAATAAAGCAAATATCATCGGAGAGACCTTCGAAAACAATCACAAACTCACTCTCCAAGATGGCGACCCGGAAACTAATGCAATCGTTAGTTCAGAGGTCCACAGTAAGTTGGACGACTTCAACGAGCCAATTGTTGTCTTTAACCCAACTAACAGTGCATACTTCGATGACACACGTGATCATGGTCACGGTTTCATCACACCAAATACCCTACAGAGTCTGGTTAAATCTCGATACCCTAAGAAGTCACCTGGTATCGACAACATGTCATACCACTCGTTGCGAAGGCGTTCTGCCTTATTCTTTATAAAGCTCTCCATTCTGTTCAACCATGCTTACAACATGGGGTACTTTCCCCAAGCTTGGAGGCACGCTATTATTTGTCCAATAGCAAAAGTTGGGAAACCAACGTATCACCCCTCAAGCTTTCGCCCTATCTCGCTTCTCACTTGCATCAGCAAAATATATGAAAAATTCATATACGAGAAGCTAAATAACTTTGTCAGTGCCAGGCACCTAATACCTGATTTCCAATTCGGATTTCGAAGAGCGCACAGCACCACTATGGCTCTCAATTTATTTCAAAACCACGTCTGCGTGCGGCTCTTTAATAAGGAACCCACCGTTGCGTTGAAAAAGCTTTTGATACGACTTGGATCGAAGGTCTCGCTTTTAAACTACTGAATACTGGCCTCAGTAGCACGCTATGTAGTATCATCTACCAGTTCGTTCGAAACAGAACCTTCCAAGTTAGAGTGAATGGAAAGCTTTCCCGAACTTTTCACGCCGCTGCAGGCGTACCACAGGGCTCCATTCTAGGCCCCATCTTATTCAATATTTACACTTAAGATATCTCCCGCCCTGTGGACGGGAGAGTAAATCAGATATGCTACGCGGATGACGTCCTGGTGTACACGTCAACCAAAGGCCCTAACCTCGCAACAAATCGACTCAACCGTCACTTGGACGAACTGTATCAGTATTACAGTCGATGGAAAATCCGACTTAATCCATCCAAAGCAGTAGCCATAATTCTGAGTAGTAAACACTTGTGGCGGTTAGCGCGAACGCCACTACCCACCTGCCTACTTACCACCAGGTAACCTCTTTTCGCAGGCTGTCGGCGCCAGAAAATCGAATACTTACCTGCATTAGCATGTAACAAACCACAAGCCCGCTGATACAAGCGGTTGTCCAATACAGGCATCTTCCTAAAAGTAGAAATGCATAAATCAAGGAAATCATGTCATGATGACCAAGCACAGCGTAGCACCAATGGTAAGAAACTAAATAGCAGGGGAGAGCATGGGACACCTGCACATCGATCTGGTAAAACCAGCAACCAACGATCGGATGTAGCAGAACAACCAAGAAAAACAAGATGCGGTTGCGCAAGCCTGCGACTAATTCCTGGAATTATCAGAAGGCGCGCAAACCGACGTAAACCTACAACGCATGCCCTTAAAAGGACACATCTCAACAAATACAAATACGTGAGATATAACGCATGCCCATGTAGCAGCATCACATTGCACGTATAAACAATATGAACGTCCCTGCACTTAATATGGTAAAAAGAGTAAACACACGCAATGGCGCTCACCCCCGTGCGAATAATAATAAAAAATACACACAGGCGGGGGTACAATGCGGTTACCCACACTAAGGGATGTAACATGTTTAAAATGACCAAAAATGGGCATCGAAGCGATGATGGAGTACGAGATATTCTGTCGCTTCGGTGAACTAAGTAAGTCGATTGATAATTTCTGCATTGAATGGTGGATACGTGCTCCCGGGCGAAAATCAAAAAAATAGTAATACAGTGCCACGACCGATAGAGTTCTAACTTTCGCGTCGATCCTTTTTAGTGAAAGTGACCGCACTTGCACCGGAGAATAATTACCTCTGTTTGTAATAAAACGATTTCGTAATACAGTGCCACGACCGATAGAGTTCTAACTTTCGCGTCGATCCTTTTTAGTGAAAGTGACCGCACTTGCACCGGAGAATAATTACCTCTGTTTGTAATAAAACGATTTCGTAATACAGTGCCACGACCGATAGAGTTCTAACTTTCGCGTCGATCCTTTTTAGTGAAAGTGACCGCACTTGCACCGGAGATTAATTACCTCTGTTTGTAATAAAACGATTTCGTAATACAGTGCCACGACCGATAGAGTTCTAACTTTCGCGTCGATCCTTTTTAGTGAAAGTGACCGCACTTGCACCGGAGAAATATTACCTCTGTTGTGATTAGACGAAATTCGTAATACAGAGCCACATAAGACCACTGTGAACCCTTTTGTTTTGTGTCTGAGTTTTTTTTTGGAGAATGGTGTCAACAATGTGTACTGATTCTTCTGCATGTATGGTATGATAAAATAACATTAAGATTACAATACTATATTCAATGTTAAAATAAATAAAGTTTAACTCACGAAATAAATTGTACTGATTCTTCTACATGTATGGTATGATAAAATAACATTAAGATTACAACACTATATTCAATGTTAATATAAATAAAGTTTAACTCACGAAATAAATTGTACTGATTCTTCTACATGTATGGTATGATAAAATAACATTAAGATTACAATACTATATTCAATGTTAATATAAATAAAGCTTAACTCACGAAATAAATTGTACTGATTCTTCTACATGTATGGTATGATGAAATAACATTATGATTACAATACTATATTCAATGTTAATATAAATAAAGTTTAACTCACGAAATAAATTGTACTTATTATTCTACATGTATAGTAAAATAAATTTATGTTTACAATATAATATTCTACATGTATGGAAATAAATTTATGTTTACAATATAATATTCTACGTTTATGATAAAATAACATTAAGATTACAATACTATTTTCTATGTTAATATAAATTAAGTAACCCACGAAATAAATACTGTCCACAAACCTGAATAAGTTTATTTTCGAGTCAAAACACATAAAAGTAGGTGAACCGTTGGTTTAGCACCGAACTGCAGGGTACAAGCAAACAAGCTTAGACGAGCGGTTACGGAGTTTGGGTACGTCTCGGTGAATCAGTGTCGGACTGACACACTACCGAGACCGATCGTCGAGAGTGAGCAAACCACAAGACCCACAATTGGTGACCTACCAAGTGAGGAAGGGCACATATCCTGACAGCGAACATCGAACCAACCACCAAAATTACTACAAGTGGAGTCAGATCGCAGCACTATCCTCAACACAGTGCAAGTAACGACACCTGACGAAACCAAATTCTCAACGTTGGACTCCAGGTGACGTAATTTTTTTAATTTTTTTTCTCTTCTTTAATATATATATATATACGCTGAGCTCCTTTAGAGCCAGCTAAAACACAATATTTTCTTCTCCTTCTATTGTATTTAAAAAGTAGCAGTAAGTAATAACCAAATTTAAAAATATTTGTTTGTAATTGAATAGTACAAAAGTTCACTACAACAAATTCGCGTAGTAAGCCCCTTCCGGGCATCGAAAAATCGGAACTAATACGGATTTAGCACCGGAAACTATACATGGTAGATTAAACAGCCCACATATACACTGGTCACTCGTTCCCGTCACAACAGCTGCAAGCAACGGGCTTTCCGCCAACTAGGCAGAGCTACAACTTCTCCTTGCTAACCTTTTCCTGCAATTTCTCGTGGTTCTCGCGTGTCGAGGAACGGCCACCACCCTTTTGTAGAGGATGGCTCAGTTTACGAGGTCAAAGAAGACTCAACAGGAGCCCCAACCGGGGGCGCTGCGGGAATCGCTTACCGAATCACAGACGGCGCCTCAGGCGGAGCTGCAGCGGGAGCTGGAAGTGCCGCGTCCGGAGTCCCCGGCCTTCGTGGACGCCCTCAGCGTAGAACAGCCCACGGACTCGCTACACGAAAAAGCCCGCGACTCGCGCCCTCACAGAACGGAGTTCCCGTTATCCGCTGGTGCGACTCCAACAGTGCAGGCACTACATGTTACCTCGCGCGACCTGCGCTTGCCTCCTTTTGATGAGGAGGAATCGGAGCTCTGGTTCACCATGGCGGACCTCATATTCGAGGCGGCGGGCGTGAGCGAGGAGAGACCACGTGCGCTGGAGGTTATGAGGGTTTTAAACCGAAACCAGCGTACACATGTGGCACACATCATAAGAGCTCCTGGTAACAGCCCGTATACAAATATGAGGGAAACGCTCCTCAACGCGCTCGAGGAGTCCATAGCCAAGAGGCACCAACGATTATACAACGAAACTAATTTTACAGGGATGAAGCCATCGCATTTTCTCACTCATTTGCGGTCTATAGCGGGGAAGGGGATTTCAGATGATGTCATCAGACCCCACTTCATTAGGGGTCTTCCGCAACAAGCGCGTCCTACAGTAATCGCTCAAACCAATCAAAGCCTGAGTTGGCTGGCTAAGATTGCAGATGCAATCGTAGAAAGCGCCGACCAACGAGAGGAGCCCCCCGCCTTTCATGTGGCGACCATTAATCGTCCGGAGGAAGCATCTGCGCGATACTACGCCTCGCCCCAGAATATTCCGCGCGAGAAGAGAGGCACCAACGCGTCACAACCACTCGCCACAGACTCGGCACGGGCATTGGCGCATATTCGGGACGCGGAACAACCCCACTCGCGGCAACCGGGACCCTCGCGTTACGAAGTAAGTTTACAACGCGAAATCGCACAATTACGGGCCGAATTACGAGACTTCGCGCGCACGGCCCAAAATCGCCCAACATATCAGAGGCCCCAGACCCAGCCCACCGCTGGGCAACGCGAAAACCAGAGAGGTGCCACTAGCACGCGCGGAAGATCCACGCCACAGCCGACGGCGAACCCCCAAAGGGCATTAACACCCGCGTGGTGTTCATATCATCGGCGGTTTGGGGCAAAGGCCCGCAAATGCACACAACCCTGCGGGTGGAAGCCAGTAAAACCAACAACAAACGCGAATTTAAACTAGGACGGCCGACCGCAACCTCAGCGCAAACGGTCGGCACACTCCAAGTAAGCCGCTTAACAATCAAAGACGCGAAACTGGGTATAAGTTTTACGGTCGACACTGGCGCCGACATATCAGTCTTGCCTAAGTCATACGCTTCGCAAAATAAAACGCCTAGCAGACTCCAATTGCTAGCAGCGAACAACACATCCATAGCTACTTACGGACGTAAGTACCTACGACTGGATCTAGGTTTGCGGCACCCCATAGGTTGGCACTTCATAGTGGCGGACGTCTCCGAACCATTAATAGGGTCGGACTTACTATCGTGCCACAAATTGCTAGTCGATACAGCGAACAATAGAGTGGTGGAACAACGGCTACTCGGGCATCCGCCAGGGGAGGCCCCACGGACGCCACACGAGGCCGATATCACATGTGATGAAATTCCGGCTCTACTGGAAGAGTATAGACACTCGACAGTACCACTTCCCAACCAGGAGCACATAGAGTCCGGGGTATACCATCACATCGAGACACGGGGTCCACCCGTAAGCCAACGTCCGCGGCGACTAGCACCAGACAAATTGCGCGCAGCACGCGAAGAATTCGACTACATGCTGGAGCAAGGAATCTGCCAACCTTCAGTAAGCCCATGGGCCAGTCCGCTCCACCTAGTTAAGAAACGAAACGGCGAATGGCGCCCGTGTGGCGACTACCGACAGTTAAACGCGGTCACAATCCCGGACCGATACCCCATCGCACACTTGTATGATTACTCATACAAATTGCGCGGATGCACAGTCTTCACGACCCTGGACCTCGCCAGGGCATACCACCAAATACCAGTGGCACACGAAGACATCCCAAAAACCGCGGTCATTACCCCTTTTGGACTATATGAGTTCAAGGTAATGACTTTCGGCCTTAGAAACGCCGCACAAACATTTCAAAGGTACATCGATTCGGCTCTGCGTGGATTGGATTTTTGTTACGCCTACATCGATGATATCCTGATTGCGTCCCAAAACCGAGCGGAGCACCAGCAACATCTTAAACAGGTGTTAGAACGCCTCCGCCGTTACGGACTCATGATTAACCCGGACAAATGCCAAATTGCCAAGGAGCAGGTGAGCTATTTGGGTTATCATATCAACAATCGTGGTATTCGGCCTCTCTCGGACAGAGTTAAAGCTCTCAACGAATTCCCACGTCCTACCAACGTTCGCGAATTACGACGTTTCCTGGGCATGCTTAATTTTTACCGGCCTACATTACAAAATGCCGCGCATGTCCAGGCCCCTTTAAATGAATATTTAAAGGGAGCAAAAAAAAAATGACAAACGTCCAATCGTCTGGACGGAAGCAGCAAGTAATGCATTCCGGCAGTCAAAAGCGCAACTTGCAAACGCCACCCTGCTGTGTTACCCAGCAGAGGGCGCACAGTTAGCAATACAATGCGACGCGTCGGACACCGCAATTGGTGCGGTATTGGAGCAGGAGAGCGACGGTGGCTGGGAGCCGCTGGGTTTTTTCTCTAGAAAGCTCAGTACGGCAGAACGCAAGTACAGCACCTATGACCGAGAGTTATTGGCCATATACAGTGCCATCAAATACTTCCGACACATGGTCGAGGGTCGTCAGGCGATCGTCAGAACGGACCATAAACCATTGAGCCACGCCTTCCGAAAGAAATCCGGAAATGCATCGCCGCGACAGGAGCGGCATCTGGACCTCATAGGCCAATACGTCACCGAGATAAAGTACGTTCCTGGTAATCAGAACGTAATAGCAGACGCACTATCTCGCATAGATGTGATTCAATTGCGCGCAGCCTTAGCTGACGCTGACTTGGAGCAGGCCCAGAAAAACGACAGCCAACTTAAAGCTCTCGTAACAGCAGACACAGCACTGGAACTGCGTAGGTTCGCTGTCGACACCAACGGAAAAACCGTTTGGTGCGACGTGTCAACGGGTACAGTCAGGCCATACATTCCTGCGGTGTTGCGTAGGGGCATTTATGAGACCTTCCATAGCCCAGCTCATCCCAGCGGGCGCGCGACGGCTGCGGCGATTCGACGAAAGTTCGTTTGGCCACATATGAACAAGGACCTCACAAGGTGGGCGAGGGCGTGTCTCAAGTGTCAACGTTGTAAGATAAGCAGACACAACGTACTGGAACCGGCACAATTCAAGCTGCCCGAGGCGCGTTTCGCCCACGTACACATCGACATAGTCGGCCCTTTAACTCCCTCCAGAGGATTCGCGTACCTGCTCACGATGATAGATCGCTTTACGCGATGGCCAGAGGCTACCCCATTACGTGTGATAACCGCAGAGAGCGTGGCTCGGGCTTTCTACTCAACGTGGGTAACGCGTTTCGGCGTTCCCACAACACTTACCTCGGATAGGGGACCTCAGTTCGAGGCTACGATCTTCAGACAGCTTACGGAATTGCTGGGTTGTCAAAGAGAGCGTACGACAGCATATCATCCTGCTGCCAATGGAATGATAGAGCGTTGGCATAGATCATTGAAGGCCTCTTTAATGTGCCATAATGACACACAGTGGTTCGACGCACTGCCCACAGTCCTCCTTGGTTTGAGGACCAGCATGAAGGAAGACCTGGGCGCCTCAGCAGCCGAGCTCACTTACGGTACCAGCCTCGTTTTGCCCGGGGAGCTTTTCGTCGACAGCGAGGCACCTGCGGAGCTGACGAAGAGCGTGGGTTACCTGCGTGATTTGATGCGAAAGGTACGACCAAGACCGGTTGCCCGACACGGGTCAAAGAGAGTTTTCGTGCATCCAGAGTTGCGCACCTGTACACACGTTTTCGTTAGAGTGGATAAAGTAAAGAAACCACTCGACCCTCCGCTTGAGGGCCCGTTCAAAGTGATTAAAAGAATCAGCGAACGGGTCTACGAGGTGGACATGCGTGGGAGGGCAGCCACAATCAGCGTGGAACGGCTAAAACCTTGCTTTTGGGAAGAAAGTAACCAGGGGTGCACTTCTCAAAATGCTGAGGTGCAGAAAAAGACGCCGCCGACCACGGCGGGCGCGCCAGAACAATATAAGGGGCCCATTACGCGAAGTCGTAAAAGACTGCGCACTCGACAAGTGTTACCACCATGATGGTAATGACAGAACCAATGGCGACCAGTCGCGTGGCCAACCAAGAACACGCCTCAGTCTCAACACCTCTTCGTTTTTGTTATGTTTTCGTTTTATCGTGACTATGTCACTGGGGGGGGGAGTACTGTGGCGGTTAGCGCGAACGCCACTACCCACCTGCCTACTTACCACCAGGTAACCTCTTTTCGCAGGCTGTCGGCGCCAGAAAATCGAATACTTACCTGCATTAGCATGTAACAAACCACAAGCCCGCTGATACAAGCGGTTGTCCAATACAGGCATCTTCCTAAAAGTAGAAATGCATAAATCAAGGAAATCATGTCATGATGACCAAGCACAGCGTAGCACCAATGGTAAGAAACTAAATAGCAGGGGAGAGCATGGGACACCTGCACATCGATCTGGTAAAACCAGCAACCAACGATCGGATGTAGCAGAACAACCAAGAAAAACAAGATGCGGTTGCGCAAGTCTGCGACTAATTCCTGGAATTACCAGAAGGCGCGCAAACCGACGTAAACCTACAACGCATGCCCTTAAAAGGACACATCTCAACAAATACAAATACGTGAGATATAACGCATGCCCATGTAGCAGCATCACATTGCACGTATAAACAATATGAACGTCCCTGCACTTAATATGGTAAAAAGAGTAAACACACGCAATGGCGCTCACCCCCGTGCGAATAATAATAAAAAATACACACAGGCAGGGGTACAATGCGGTTACCCACACTAAGGGATGTAACATGTTTAAAATGACCAAAAATGGGCATCGAAGCGATGATGGAGTACGAGATATTCTGTCGCTTCGGTGAACTAAGTAAGTCGATTGATAATTTCTGCATTGAATGGTGGATACGTGCTCCCGGGCGAAAATCAAAAAAATAGTAATACAGTGCCACGACCGATAGAGTTCTAACTTTCGCGTCGATCCTTTTTAGTGAAAGTGACCGCACTTGCACCGGAGAATAATTACCTCTGTTTGTAATAAAACGATTTCGTAATACAGTGCCACGACCGATAGAGTTCTAACTTTCGCGTCGATCCTTTTTAGTGAAAGTGACCGCACTTGCACCGGAGAATAATTACCTCTGTTTGTAATAAAACGATTTCGTAATACAGTGCCACGACCGATAGAGTTCTAACTTTCGCGTCGATCCTTTTTAGTGAAAGTGACCGCACTTGCACCGGAGATTAATTACCTCTGTTTGTAATAAAACGATTTCGTAATACAGTGCCACGACCGATAGAGTTCTAACTTTCGCGTCGATCCTTTTTAGTGAAAGTGACCGCACTTGCACCGGAGAAATATTACCTCTGTTGTGATTAGACGAAATTCGTAATACAGAGCCACATAAGACCACTGTGAACCCTTTTGTTTTGTGTCTGAGTTTTTTTTTGGAGAATGGTGTCAACAATGTGTACTGATTCTTCTGCATGTATGGTATGATAAAATAACATTAAGATTACAATACTATATTCAATGTTAAAATAAATAAAGTTTAACTCACGAAATAAATTGTACTGATTCTTCTACATGTATGGTATGATAAAATAACATTAAGATTACAACACTATATTCAATGTTAATATAAATAAAGTTTAACTCACGAAATAAATTGTACTGATTCTTCTACATGTATGGTATGATAAAATAACATTAAGATTACAATACTATATTCAATGTTAATATAAATAAAGCTTAACTCACGAAATAAATTGTACTGATTCTTCTACATGTATGGTATGATGAAATAACATTATGATTACAATACTATATTCAATGTTAATATAAATAAAGTTTAACTCACGAAATAAATTGTACTTATTATTCTACATGTATAGTAAAATAAATTTATGTTTACAATATAATATTCTACATGTATGGAAATAAATTTATGTTTACAATATAATATTCTACGTTTATGATAAAATAACATTAAGATTACAATACTATTTTCTATGTTAATATAAATTAAGTAACCCACGAAATAAATACTGTCCACAAACCTGAATAAGTTTATTTTCGAGTCAAAACACATAAAAGTAGGTGAACCGTTGGTTTAGCACCGAACTGCAGGGTACAAGCAAACAAGCTTAGACGAGCGGTTACGGAGTTTGGGTACGTCTCGGTGAATCAGTGTCGGACTGACACACTACCGAGACCGATCGTCGAGAGTGAGCAAACCACAAGACCCACACACTCCCAACCTGCTTCTCGATATTCACAGAATATTCGAATAAAAATGGGAGATACTACGATTAGACCACAGGACAAGATGAAATATCTTGGGGTCACTTATACCCCAAAATGAATTTCATCAAACATGTGACCCACATTCTCCAAAGGGGCCTCGGTCGGTCTAAGCAACTGCACAACATCTTGAAATGGAGGAACAAAGTTGACACCAAAGTTAAGCTTCTCTGCTATAAGCAGCTAATCCGATCTGGAATATCGTACGCCTTTCCCATATGGTCCTGCATATCTTCGGCCCAAATGGAAAGACTTCGGGTTTTCGAAAGGAAACTCCTCAGAAGATGCACCAATCATTTTAGAAGGCCTGACGGTCGTCAGTACCCCAACTCTCACCTATACGAAGGCGCCTCCATTACCCCCATCGACGAGTACTTGCTTCAATTAGCATATAAGTACCTCGAAAACATTCAGAACAGCGAGAACCTACTTGTACGGGACTCTTGCGTTCTTGACCCTTCTCTCTCTCTCGATCTCTGCGGATCAAACCCCCACAATTTCTTCTTCAGTACAAGACTGAAGAAAGCACCCTTCCCAACAACATTCCCCTCTATAATAGAGGATTCCTGGACCCATCCCATAGGGTCTACTATTAACAAACCAAACACACGAACGCACAGTACAAGACGGCACAAACACAAACATACACACCGACCAAAGAGCAGCTTATCAGACGCCAAAGACGTGATCTGCGTTTACTACCGCACCCAAGACCCACCGGTCTTGTATGATTTCTTTCCCACCATCCCTCTATAAAAGTAGTTAGAGAACACTTGGACTAACACTGTCCACACTATCCTTGGATACCCCCCCATTTTTTCTTCTCTTTTCAGATGCCGCGAGACCGAGCCCGAAGTGATTTTGGTTATCGCAAGATGACCAGAAGTCAGAGACAAGATGAAGGACTCATATGTCCTGTCTCGCTAAATTCGGCCTTCTCGGCACATTTTTTTTTTTTTTTTTACTGTGAGATCACATCCTTGGCTGTGTGAGACATGTAGAGAGATATATTAATGATCTCCACGTGAACTGGCCTACCGAGCGGTGGCTGTTAAAGTGTTGGTGTGCCAAATCAACCCTTTAAGGACAAGAGCACATCCATTGAGTTAGTTAGTGAAGTGGTGAATATCTAAGAGCACGAACGCGTGGCGGTTCATTTTCGGTGGAAATTTTTAATCAAATGTGAATGTGACTACTTTGAACAAACATATTATTAATCGAACATAATATAATCAAATGTGAATATAGCTACCTTGTACAAATATTTTAATCAAATATGTACGTGACTACTTTGAAAAAAACTTATTATTAATCGAACATAATATAATCAAATGTGAATATAGCTACTTTGTACAAATATTTTAATCAAATGTGAATGTGACTACTTTGAACAAACATATTATTAATCGAACATAATATAATCAAATGTGAATATAGCTACTTTGTACAAATATTTTAATGAAATCTGTATGCGACTACTTTGAACAAACATATTATTAATCGAACATAATATAATCAAATGTGAATATAACCACTCTGTACAAATATATTATTAATCGAACATAACATAATCGGATGCGAATGTAACTACTTTGTATATATAATCAGATGTGAATGAACAATAGTTAATCAAAAGTGAATGTATCTACTTTGTAAGAATGTATTATTAATCGAACCATACATAATTGAAAATTTTGAATATTAGTTAAGTTGTCAAAAGTGAAATAAAAGTTTACGTTCTTCGTTTCGACAATAGACATCGAGTGTTTCTTTTCTCGGAGTTTGTTCCTACTTTCGTAGAACAGTGGTGAAACACCAGTGAAGTTATCGTGGTGGCAAAAGAGGAATTCGTGCAACGTAGCCACACAGACTCTTTTCCCCCGTAAGATCATTACCTCCAAGCAATGGACAACATCATTAAGAAATCGATGGATCTCTCTATTCCAAAAATAAATCCCGATGAGAGTCACACAGGTCAATACAGAAACTCAACTATCGACGCTCTGCATAGACAGAAAAGCAGTCTACTATCCAGACTGAAAACACTATACCGGAAATTCACCGATCGACAAAACCCGGAAATAAGAACACTCAAGTCCTTGATCCGAAATATTCAAAAGTTGATTCGGGAAAACTACAATTTAACCACAAATACAGAATGGAAACAGAAAATTCGAACTATCAAACCAAAGGGCTCGAATATGTTCCCCCTAATAAATAAACTAATTCGAAGGAAGGGCTGCAACGACATTCCGTGCCTGAAAATACCACAAACGCCAGAAAACTATGAAATACTGCTAAACGCAGGCTTTAACCTCGAAAACATGGTTTTTGATGATGATTACTTTATTATAGCAGATCCTGAAGAGAAATCGAACGCCATACGTGCATGTTTTGAGTCGATACATAAAGTGAACGAACCTTCTCGCTCCAATTATGATCTAGAAAGAAGGGCACTCGAAAACCACACTTCACTTCGCAACACAATTACCAGGCGGCGTACTGAAAACCGAAATTTCACAGTGTTTAATGACGTCAATAGAGCAAATTACCCACTATCAAATTCAGACAACAACTTGTTTGTAAACAAGGACGAATTCTTAGGTATTTTTAAGTCACTTAAAAATAAAAAGTCGTCTGGGATTGACCAAATTCCAAATACTGTTCTTAAACAATTGCCATTGGAGGCAGTAAACATTTATACCATTCTGTTTAATAAGGCATTAAATAACTCATATTACCCAATGCAGTGGAAAACGGCAGTAGTCCATCCCATTCCAAAACCTGGGAAGGATAGCAGCAATCCAACTAATCTCCGTTCTATCAGTCTACTCCCCAATATCAGCAAGGTGTTTGAGAAAATGATAAACAAAGACCTATTAAAATGGGTTGAGAATAATACAATTATTTCGGACAACCAATTTGGTTTTAGAACCCAGCACAGCACTATCCACGCGGCATCGAAATTAGTATCGGATACACAGTGGAACAAAGCAAAACGGCAGTGCACTGGCGCATGTTTGGTGGACTTTGAAAAGGCCTTCGACACCATCTGGCTTGAAGGGTTATTCTATAGGTTAACCGCTCTTGGCATGCCTGCAAACTTGCTTTATATGGTGTATGACATGGTAACGAATAAACAATTTATCGTTAAATGTGGATACATTTTCCAATAAGACCTTCACCATAGTAAACGGCTTACAACAGGGAGCAGTCAACTCTCCTATTCTATTTAACATTTATACTAGTGATCTGGTAAATTCTCTCACTCATGCTATTGCATATGCCGATGACATAGTTATCTACAGAACGGGTAGCAAAATCGAGATCATAAATAGAGGTTTACAAGAAGATCTCAACAAAATTAAAGATTATGGTGATAAATGGAAGGTGAAAATTAACTTCCAAAAGACTGAAACGATCCTTTTCAGGGCACCCGTAAATAAGAATTGGAGAAAGTTTTCCATTATTGGACAAAACGGAAGACCGTTGGCAGTCAGAAATGTTGTTAGATACCTTGGTATCTGGCTAGACCAATTCTTGTATTTCGATAAACATGTAGCGGTTCCACGAACCATACAACTCCTTACAGGTGAGTTATCCTTTCCGCCAAGGAACTCTACTCACCTTTCGCAGCACACGTGCCCACAGGCACGCGGCCAATAGTCATTACAATACCTGTAATAAAGGCTATATGAAAGGGCAACAACGTAGAACCCGATAGCAAAAGCCAAGGAACTTAACGTTCAAAAGCTCCCAAGATCGAGTCCAACGCATCCATACATGGTATTCTGCCTAATTAAAAAGGGCAGCTAAAGCATCGCTTCTAAGCAATCCGTCAAATGCAGCAAGCATCGCATACAGTTCCCCCATCTTAAACATCTGCACGATGTTTCCAAGGAATTACCATTTTCGGTAGACCGAACAACGGATGCATACGCTGGTAGCTAAATGCAATAAAGCATATCGCCTATCCGCTGCCAAATTGTACACAACCGTAATTATCTCAACAATAGTAAAGCCAACAAAGGAAATACTCCGGTCCCACGATTCCTTTGTAGAATTTCACACCCATTAGAAGGATCTAATGGATTTCGGTTGTGTTTGCAAAAGGCAAACAACCACGGGCTGTACGCCCAAACAATCATCTACGTCCTGCGCGCCAGATGTTCTGTGCAAACAGAAGGCCGTGGAAATGATGACAATGGACCGAGGTTTATGATTTGACTAGCTGCTGATCTAATTCACCAAGATTACAGGTAAAGTTAAATTACAATTAATTTTCTGTGGCAAAGACAAAAACTGTCACACAGCGATAATAAGGATGTATGCGTCGATTGACTTTTCCCTTTTCAAGCATCCAGATTACCCCTGGGGAATAAATAGCATGCTGCTAACAGAGATTCGGATATTCTGTTAGCAGATCTAAGGAAAAAAGTTGTCTGCACAGATACAGATGGACAATCTGTATCTGGGTATCTGAGTGGGCAGACAGGAGTCTGAATTTGATAGCCATCGCGACGGGAGGTCTCCTTCGAAGCACCAGAGGAATTAGGATTTGATCGTCACGCGACGAGGAGTACGAGAACCCCACGAGGAGGTGATACGCGTTAAGACAATCCGAGAAAGAAAGTTTAAGTAATATTTAATCGCGATTGTTGGAGGTCGAGAAGTTGTTTCGGTCGAGTGGCATCGAGCAAAAACTCTTTAAGTGTTTCTGAAGTAGATTGTTAATGTGTGTAGGAAAAATCACCGTTACATGTAAACGTTCAAATAAATGAAAAGGAAATGAAGGAACGCTTCAAATAAGAAAACAATCTTGCCTGAGTTCCATTCGTGTGTTGTATTTATTTTCGTGTGTAGTGCAGATAGTGTTCGGCGGAACACAACTTGCGACCAAGGCAAATTATTACCGCCAAACTGGTGACTTTTAGACGCGAATAAAATGAACACGCGCGAAAAATAAAACGCGAACACGCAAAAGCAATTTAAAACGGTGAACGCGAATAAAAACAATTTCAAAAAGTAAACTCAAAAGACAGTACCAGTGCCAGTGCAATCAGCAGTTTAAACAAACAGTGAGTTCCAGTGAAGTGAAGCGCCTACAGAACCGCAGCTACCAGGACTAGGACTCATCACGACGCCCTGGATGCAGGACAACAACGATTGCAGAAAGCCGCAAGTTTTTGAAAAGCAATTTTCTTTCTTTTATGTTTCTTTTTTTTCCTTTTTTTTGCTTCATTGCTTAATTAAATTTCCAAACATATATTTATTTTCTTTGTGCGAGCTCCTTCTGAGTTGAAAACTATAAGTAAGAAATCATTTTTTTTTTAATTGACAAAGCTCCTTACGAGCCCGAAAAGTGAAAAATTAGTGCAAAACCATAAAGCTCCTTCAGAGCAAGAATTTGAAACAAATAATAGCACAATAAAATCCGTTTTGCACAATTTTCACTTAGTTCGCAAAATATTCCTGTGAAAAAATATGAACAAAAGGAGGCATTTGCTTAACCCACAAAAATATTACGGGCCCCATAGTTTGCGCGATCCATGGGGGACATTCTGCTTGGCTCACAAAAATGACCAGGCATGCGATCAGTTTATGTGGCTCGAGCTCCATGGAGCCGAATAGCGGTTTCCGTTTTACACATTGTGCAGGCGCAACGTATGCAGAAACCCGAGCCCCATGAGAGTTGGCGACGACATGTTTCTGCATACTAAGCAGGAAAAGTAGCGCTGAGATGGGCAGCTAGAAAAGAGAGGCCAAGTGGAGGCGAAAGAAAAAGTTATTGGGATATTCAGACTGAGTTTGATCGCTGACCGCACGGTACCGTCTCGAAGAGTTAGGAATCAAGAATAAAGAAAAGTTATATTACAATTACGAATTAAGCGTAAATATATGAAATGTTGTATTTCGATAAAGAACAATTACGAATTAAGTGTAAATATATGAAAAGTTGTATTTCGATAAAGAACAGTTACGAATTAAGTGTAAATATATGAAAAGTTGTATTTCGATAAAGAACAGTTACGAATTAAGTGTAAATATATGAAAAGTTGTATTTCGATAAAGAACAGTTACGAAATAAGTGTAAATATATGAAAAGTTGTATTTCGATAATAAACAATTACAAATTAAGTGTAAATATATGAAAAGTTATATTTCGATTACAAGATAAGTGTAAATATATGAAAGGTTATATTTCGATAAAGAACAATTACGAATTAAGTGTAAATATATCAAAAGTTGTATTTCGATAAAGAACAATTACGAATTAAGTGTAAATATATGAAAGGTTATATTTCGATAAAGAACAATTACAAATTAAGTGTAAATATATGAAAAGTTATATTTCGATAAAGAACAATTACAAATTAAGTGTAAATATAGCAATAACGAAATATATCCAAATAAAAAGTTTATCGAGCCGAGTTATCGAGCTCTCAAAAAAAAAAAAAAAAAAAAAAAAAAAATTTTTACTTTTGCTCGTTCTCCGTGTGCCCTCCGAATAACTGACCAGAAGGTAACGTGTTACGTACGTCGGCCACCACCATCATTTGATAATTTGCATTTGATACAATTTTGTTTTAAAATAGTACGATGGTAAGGTGGTGGAGGAATTGCACGATCCAGAAGTGAGTTTTCGAACACGCCCCGATTCGGGTGTGGATCGTGCAGTTCTTCGAGTTCGAATTTGTTTTTCGAAGTGGACGTGAATGGAGAGCGAGAGAGACGGAGGGTTAACCTTTTTCTAGAATACGGTCTTGAATTCCGTTGCTGACGGTTTGTTTTTGAGTTGAACAAAGAAAAGGAAAAGGGAAAGCTGACGGTGGTAAAAGGAAGAGAGAAGAAGAGAGAAGAAAAAAGAAAAAGCAGTAAGAAGAAAGATTCGGTCACGGCACCAAAAAGAAAAGTTGAAATTTCTAAAAATTGATATTGTACAAAAAGAAAAGTTTTAAGTTGTAAAAATTAAAATCAGAATAAATAAAGTCGAAATAAAAGTGATAAAATTGCCCATATCAAATCCCTCACATAGAAGCACATAACCAATTGACTGGGAATGGGAATCCCACCAGGCTGCGAACAGGAAAGCAATCACAGGTAAAATTAATCGGTAATTGATTTTCTGTGGCAAGACATACAAGAGACAACTGCCACAACTGGCGCTGCGGACAGGATGCACCGGGGAAACCTCAGCAATCATAGAGATACGTTGCAATCACAGAGGGAGATTTCTGGAAGGTGTTCGGCAGGATAGCAATCAACGGAGCGAAGACTGGAGGTAGTGCGCTGTGGATGGAATTTGTTATCAGCAGGAGAGCGGCGAAAGTATTTTTTATTTTTGTATTTTTTTTTGTACTTCAAAAATCTATTGTCAATAATTGTAGAATTGTTTTGCCGAGAGTTTTGGTTGGAGTTAATTGTTGTTAAAGAATATTTATTGTAATTGCATGTTTTGATTTTATGTAATTTTTATTGTAACTGAGGACTATTGAGTTTCCTCAGATCTTCGTCCGGACTGTGTTTTTTTTTTCTTTTCTTTTCTTTTTTTTGGTGAATTTCAAACTTTTGTATTTTCCTTTTCATATTAATTTATTGAGGCAAACAATTTTTTTTTACTATTAAGCTTTTTCAGCATTCCATTCAAAATTTTGGTGCGCTTTCAGTTTTCCTTTTCCTTTCAAAAAATTTCGTTTATTGTAGTGTTAATGTGATTTAAGACTGTCCAGTTTTCTGAATTATCTTCAAACGTTGGTTTGGTCTCGTGTCGTGGAACTTTTATTGCGATTTCGTTTGGATTTGCGTTTAATTAATCGAACTTTGCTCGATTCTCTCTCTCCATTTCTCGCCCACTGAGGACGGCGATTGTTAGTTAAATTGTGGTTTTTCGTTTTGACTGACGGGTGCGGTGTGTATTTTTCCCTTATCTTTCCTTCTCTTCCCCTTTGAGAGTATTTGTTTGGTGCTTTTGTGATTGTGTGAATCCGTTGGCAGCCCATCCTGTGTTCCCGCTGAATGTTGGTGAATTGTGTTCTTGGGGTTTTCGACTGTCGTTTTGTTTTCGAACTGTTGTTTGCGGGTTGGTCTTCTCTGTTGTTCCGGGTCTCCTTGTTGTGTATTAGGCCCATATAGTGTTTGCGAGAGGGGAGAGCTCGTCGGACGGCGTCCTGTTGTATCTTGGGAGCGTGTTTGTTTTTGTTTTCGCCCCCTTTCTGTTGGTTGGTTCTGTCGGCGACGGAGTTGCTCGCTCTTCGCGGAATCCCGGGTGTCGTTTTGTATTGAGAAGTATAGGTTAGATTAGACGGCCTGCAGATGCAGACAAGGCAACGTCAAAGAGATGTCCGAGAGGGCACCCCTGCCCGGGCACGACCCGAGGCATTTCCCGAGCCGCCGGTTGACGAGGTGGATCCGGAGGCGTTCCATGATTCGAGGGACGAATTTGTGGACGACCGATCGCCAACGAGGTCCCCTCCCACCGTCGGTAAACAGCCCGTCGGGAGCATGGAGGACACGCCGATGCCCTCGTATTTCAAACTGGGCCCACAACCATGTCCTGTACGGACCATGCTGGGCACAGATAGGGTTTTCGACCTTGTGTCGAAGGCGGTCCCCATGTTTTCGGGACAGGAAGGCCCGGATACGGCCGAGAGACTCTCTTCGTTTCTCAAGGGCTGTAGAAGGACCTTGGATGGGCTGGCGGTGGAGGAGGAACATACCTTCCTCCGGTGGCTGCCCTCTAGGCTGAGCGGCGAGGCCTATCGGATGTTCGAGGAGAGACCACCCACGACATTCCTTGAAGCGGAACAGCGTCTTAGACAGGCCTACGAACCCCGGGTGTCGTATGAGGAGTTGTGTGTGCAACTTTCCAAAATGCGACAACTTCCTTCCGAGGATGCCACAGGTTTCGTTTCCCGAGTGAAGCGGGCCGTGGTACGGTGCGAGGAGGCAGCTGAGCGCTTTTATGGTCGGCAGGGTAGGTCCGTCTTCGCCAGCCAGCTTGAGGGCATGGCCAAACCGGTGTTGGTAAGGGGTCTGAGGGAGGAAGGACTAAAGCACTTCCTTCTCACGTTGGGTAATGTCCCTTTTCGTAGCCTGGTGGACCACTTGACCGGGTTTGAGCGAGCTCGTAGGGAAATGCTGAGGCAGGACGACCTGTTTGTAGATGCGCGGCACGGGATCGCCGAGCGAGCGTCGGAAACACTAGAGTTAGGACCGGGAAGTTGCTCGACCCTTTTGGAAAATTCATCCTCCACTTTTAGGGATTGTACCGCGGCGCCGGCGCCGGTGTTATCGAATTTAAATCCCCGGGCGGTGTCATTCGTGTTGCCGGCCGCAGAGCCTGATAGTCGTCGACGGGGGGAGGATGGTTTCGTTCGGGAGCAGTCGTGCGGACCTCTCAATTATGGACGGAATGCTGGTGCCTATGCTCCGGCCTCCTCTGGCGAGGGAGCGTGGTCAAATACCGTGTCTTCCTCGAGTCGGAGTGAAGGGTCGCAGGGTTTGGCACAAGGGGCGTATGTGCCTGGAGATCGATCGGGTCGGGACAATCCGGTCCGGGATTCGGTTGATCGATCGGCTCGCCCCCTGGAATCCCAGACAACATGCAGCTTCTGCAAAGTGAGGGGTCACGTGTACGACGAGTGCCTGAGGAGAAGGAACACTCCTTTCTGTCGCGAGTGCTGGTGGTATGGCCACGACATAGTGGACTGCCCGGATCGTCCGAGACAGACGCGCCAAGCCCAGGCTCCATACAGGGGTGGTGGACAGCAGAGCGGAACCGCGCGGCATGGGCCGCACCATCAGCGGCCGCAGGCTCAGCGGAGAGCCCTACCAGAGCCGCAGCCCCCGTCTACGGGCGGTGGGCCGGCGACATCAGGCCCAAGAGTATTCAGCGTTCGATGCTGTTGCGAGTTTTGTGGCCGACAAGGTCATAGCTTGCACGGGTGCGAATACAGGCAAAGGTGGGAAAAACAACAGAATTCCCAGGGTTCTCCCCATAAGCGGCACGCCGGAACAGCACCTGTTGCGAGCCGAGAGCAGGACACCCGTGTGGAAAGTGAGGCAGGCGCGAAAAATAGACGCAGACAGCGTCGGCGAAATCGGAAGGCCGGTAATAGTCGCGCGGAGAGTGTGGTTTCCCTGAGGGTGGATGGAGGTGATGGGAGACGATCGCCCGTGTCGGGCGGTGACGGGAGACGAACCGACTCCGTGGACTCGGAGTCCTCTGAAGCGGGTGCGAGTCGTGGCGACTCACCAAGGGATAAAAGAAATAGGAGGGAGCGACCTCAGCACCGTGGGCCCAAGTTGGGCCAAGGCCAGTCCAGTCCCGCTGGTTCGGAGTCTATTAAGACTTCCAGGCGGGATAGTCCTGAACGGAGGGACAAGGCACGGTGCGAATCTTGCAGCCGACGCACTTATGCGGCGACGGTGCGTCGGCAGGAGACATCCAATCAGAGGTCGGAAAACTCCCGGAGGTCGGGTCGGGAGACCGTAACCCGACCGCACTGAACACGTTGATTGGCCATTACTGTCCTCAGCTTTTGCCAGTAGAGGTCCCCATGGTCCAGCTTCCTTTGGACATTGGCCGTAGGAATACTACGCGTCTCATGGTGGACACTGGCGCTGAGGTCAGTCTTTTGAAGCGGAGGGCCCTTCACCGGGGCCAGGCGGTGGACGTTCGGCAATCCACACCATTGCAAACCATATTTGGCAACGGTAAGTCGAGTGGGTCCTGCCATGGGACTCTCAAGTTGCACCATGAGATTCCCTGCAGTTTCCACGTGGTAGACTCCATGCCGGGGTTGGAAGCAGATGGCTTGTTGGGTAATGACTTCCTGTCCAGACATTGCAACATCAACGGACCGGGTGGATGTTTGGAATTTCCCCGAACAACCATAAACCCCGAATTCTTCTCCGTTGGTTTTGTTAATGGTGGGACGAGGGGGCTGAAGCATAAGGTAACCAAATGGGGAGTTGGGACACGGGGACCTGTCAGGGTCGATACCGAGGTCCACACTTCACCGGGGACCCCACCCACACGGGGAAGGGATACGAAAAAATGCTCAGCCAGGTCACCCCAGCGAGAGGAAACATCGTGGATGGATGAACGTGAGCCGCCGAGGATCGAAGTAGCCCTGAGTAGGCCGGTGGAAGTGCCGGCACGCTCCCAAATGGAGGTGGCTATCCCCATTGACATCCGGGAAAAGGCCATTCTGGTGCCGCAGGACGCGCGAGGAAACACTTTATTCTCGCACTGCGTTTCTAGTAGGGCAAGGAGTGCCAGGTTATTGGCACTTAATACCCAGAGTGGCCCTCAAAGGATCGAGCGGCTTACGGTGAAGGTATACCCTACCAAGGACTATAACACCATCCCCTTGGTCAAGCGTAAAGATACGTCGCCGGGAACTGACTCTGACGACGAGTCAAGCAGGCCCGTGCCCGAGAACCAATCTTCGGAGGGACGATCCCTCCACTTCATTCGACACCTGTTCTCGGATGGTCAGTCGCCTGATGAACCCGATTTGAGCTCCAGGTTGGCACAATTGCACGGGGAACTTCGTTTAGGGGATACCCTGAACACACCCGAGTGCCAATCGATAACGGAGTTATGTCGAGAGTTCAACGACATTTTTCATTTACAGGGCGACTACCTGACGTACACCAGTGCAATCTCGCACGAAATACCTTTGGTACGGGATCAGGCACCCATTAACCAAAGAATGTACCGATTGCCCGAAAGCAAAAGGCAGGTTATAAACGAGCAAATTCGGGAAATGTTGGATAACGACATTATCCAACCAAGCAAAAGCCCGTGGAACTCCCCCCTTCTAGTGGTTCCCAAGAAAGCGGGCCCCGACGGAGAATCCCGATGGAGAGTTGTGGTGGACTTTCGCAAGCTAAACGAAAAAACCATCGGGGACGCGTATCCTATTCCCCGTATAGAGGACATTTTAGACCAGCTCGGTCGCTCGCGTTACTTCTCCACGCTCGATTTGGCCAGTGGCTATCACCAAGTTTTGGTAGATCTAAACGATCGGAATAAAACCGCCTTTAGCACCAACTATGGGCATTATGAGTTTCGACGTATGCCGTTCGGGTTAAAAGGAGCCCCGGCTACGTTTCAGAGACTAATGAACCATGTCCTTACTGGTCTGCAAGGGGTCGAATGCTTTGTGTATCTGGATGACATCGTCATATATGGTAAGAACCTGGCTGACCATAATGACAAGCTCCGGAGGGTGTTCGACCGGTTGAGATACCACAACCTCAAACTTCAACCGGAAAAGTGTAGATTCCTGCAAAGGGAAGTAGTCTACCTGGGACATGTTTGTTCAGAAAAAGGTGCTTCGCCAAATCCTGACACGACAGCTAGTGTCAGAGATTTCCCCATTCCGAAGACGGTACGTCACGTCCAATCATTCATAGGGTTGGCGAACTATTACCGGAAATTTGTGCCAAATTTTTCCCGGATAGTGCGCCCCTTAACGAACTTATTAAGGAAGGACGTGAAGTTCACGTGGTCGTCCAAATGTCAACAGGCATTTGAAGAGATAAAGGGGAAGTTAATTTCGCCACCACTATTGGTTTACCCCGACTTCACTAAACCCTTTAATCTAACCACGGATGCGAGTAATGAGGCACTTGGAGCGGTGTTATCCCAAGGTGAGATAGGCAAAGACCAGCCTATTGCTTATGCCAGCCGCACCCTGAATGGGGCCGAACGTAGATATAGCACAATCGAGAAGGAGTTGTTGGCCATTGTATGGGCGGCGACGAATTTTCGGTGCTATTTGTTGGGTAGACGCTTCACCGTGTACACGGACCACAAACCGTTGAAGGGAGTGTTCGGCGTGAAAGAACCCACCTCACGCCTTACCAGATTTCGTCATAAGCTATCGGAGTTTGACTACTCAATCGAGTACAAACCCGGTAAATACAACACCAATGCGGATGCGCTAAGCCGTATTCCCCATTCTGTAGACGAAACCCCTTCACCACCGCGATGCAATGTAGTGACTCGCGCCCAGGCAAAGACCCAACGGGACAGCGAGGGATCCCCGGGACGTCCAAGTTACGAGGAGTCACCTTCTGAAGAGGACGCCATTCCTTCCTGCACGGAAAAAGGAATGGAAATAACTAATCCCGAGGAGATCCAACACTTATTACGGGATTACCATGATCACCCTTTAGGTGGGCACCAAGGGGTGATCAAGACGTATAAGAAGATACGCAGGCACTACTGGTGGAAGAATATGATGCGCGATATCAAGCAATATATTAAAGTATGCAAGATTTGTCAGCGCATGAAGTCTTCCCCAAATTTACGAATGCCGATGGTAATCACCGACATTGCCAAGAGGCCTTTCGAAAAGGTTTATTTAGATAACGTGGGCCCCCTGGACCGTACTCCTGAAGGCAATCTATATATACTTACGTTCCAAGATAATTTATCGAAGTATATAGATTGCTATGCCCTGCCCAATGCAGAGGCTGAGACGGTGGCTTCGGTCTTTTTCGACCAAATAGTTGCAAGGTATGGTGTACCTACACAACTGGTCACCGATCAGGGCAGCAATTTCCTGAGCAGCCTGTTTAAAAGCGTGTGCAGGCTGCTCCGCATCAAAAAACTGCAAACCTCAGCGTACCACCCACAATCGAATGGTGCCTTGGAACGAGCCCATCGACCGCTGGTAGAATACCTACGCAGCATTGTGGGCACAAATCCCCAAACCTGGGATCAGTACCTGAGGGCGGCCACTTTCGTGTACAACACCAGCGTGCACGAGAGTACCCGATTGACGCCGATGGACTGTCTCTTTGGTTTTACTCCGGAGGTTCCCTCGAACATCAAATTACCTCCGGAACCGGTTTACAACCACGAGAGCTTCCATAAGCTATTGAAGTACAAGCTTCAGAAAACGTACGAAATAGCTAGGCGCAATCTGTTGATCTCGAAAAAGAGGTCCAAAGGGTATCATGACCGCCAGTTACGCCCGTTCCCGTTCCATGTGGGCGATAAAGTCTTGATGCGGGAAGAAAACAAAAAAGGAAAATTGGCGCCCCTATGGAGAGGTCCTTATGACGTGGTGGAGGTGAAAAGTGCGATCAACAGCGCGGTGAGGCTAGGCAAGAGGACGGTGGTTGTGCACAACAACCGTCTGAAGCCCTACTGGGAGTAGGGGAGTCGTGAGCTCGAAGTTTGGAAGATATATAAGAGCGGGACGTTTTCGCCGGCCGGGTGACATTTTGGAGTGGTTGAACGGGAGGGGATCACCTCGCCTTGGCGGGGGAGTCCTAACCGGATCGTGTGGGCGGTCGAGCTTTTGGTCGGACCATCGGATTAGGTGTCGGACCCGCCGCGGACGTTTGTGTTGTCCTTGGTTTTGTGGAGTGCTTGTCTGTTGTTCCCCCTCTTATATTAATACCTACGTGTTATTTATTTATTTATTTATTTGTACTAACCCTCATATATAAGTAGTATAATCCCTACTAACATTAGCACTTAAGCATGATTTATTTATTTCCTACTAACAATGATATATAAGTAGTATAATCATTACTAACATTAACACTTAAGCATGTAGACTAATGTATTTATTTATTTATTTGTTGATTGGTCTGCTGATTGTTTGTTTGTTTGCTCTCCGCCGTCCACTCTCCGGCGTGACATTCCTCTCCTAAGAATGCCACGCGGTCTTGTGGGGGGGGGGGGGGGGGGGTGTGTTACGTACGTCGGCCACCACCATCATTTGATAATTTGCATTTGATACAATTTTGTTTTAAAATAGTACGATGGTAAGGTGGTGGAGGAATTGCACGATCCAGAAGTGAGTTTTCGAACACGCCCCGATTCGGGTGTGGATCGTGCAGTTCTTCGAGTTCGAATTTGTTTTTCGAAGTGGACGTGAATGGAGAGCGAGGGAGACGAAGGGTTAACCTTTTTCTAGAATACGGTCTTGAATTCCGTTGCTGACGGTTTGTTTTTGAGTTGAACAAAGAAAAGGAAAAGGGAAAGCTGACGGTGGTAAAAGGAAGAGAGAAGAAGAGAGAAGAAAAAAGAAAAAGCAGTAAGAAGAAAGATTCGGTCACGGCACCAAAAAGAAAAGTTGAAATTTCTAAAAATTGATATTGTACAAAAAGAAAAGTTTTAAGTTGTAAAAATTAAAATCAGAATAAATAAAGTCGAAATAAAAGTGATAAAATTGCCCATATCAAATCCCTCACATAGAAGCACATAACCAATTGACTGGGAATGGGAATCCCACCAGGCTGCGAACAGGAAAGCAATCACAGGTAAAATTAATCGGTAATTGATTTTCTGTGGCAAGACATACAAGAGACAACTGCCACAAACGCCAGAGGCTTTCCCGCGACCTATATCTGGCCTGAGGGTCCATCAGTGCCCAAAGCAAGGTGTATAGCCGGTCCAGGCATAACAATATATATATATATATATATATTGTTATGCCAATTAACAATATATATATATATATATATATATTGTTATATATATGTATGTATATGTATATATATATATGTATATGTATATATATATATATATGTATATATATATATATATATATATATATATACATATACATATATATATATATATATATATATATATATATATACATATATATATATATATATATATATATACATATATATATATATATATATATATGTATATATATATATATATATACATGCAACTTTTGAAACTTTAACCCTATATCCATAAGAAATATTTGCATAATTCACAAAATATTCCAAGTCCCATAATATGATATCCATCCATAAGAAATATTTGCATAATTCACAAAATATCCCAAGTCCCATAATATGATATCCATCCATAAAGAAACAATTTTGCCTAGCTCACATAATATTGCAAGTCCCATAGTATAAAGAAACAATTTTGCTTGGCACACAGGCTACTTCAAGTCCCATAGTATAAACATGATCCGAAAGAAACATTTGCCTAATTCAAAAAAACGAAATCCCCATAGTTTACACGATCCATAGGAGACATCCTGCTTGGCTCGCAAAACGACCAGTCGTACGATCAGTTTGTGAAACCCGAATCCCAGGGAGCTGGGTGGCGGTTCTCCGTTTCTGCATGCTAAGCATAGTTAGGTAGCGCTGAGATAGTCAGCCAAGAAAGGGGGCAGGAGGCGAAAGAGAATTTGAATTACGAGCAGAACACGATCAACCACTGACCGATGCGGATCCTCTCTTGTGTGTAGTCCCGAAAGATTAAATAAGTATATCGAAAGTAAAAGAAAAGAAAAGATTAAATAAATGTGTCGAAGTATATGAAAAGAAAAGATCAACATAAGTGTATAAAATATCGAATTTAATATAGAACATTAAATAAGTGTATGAAATAGTAACTAAGTGTATAAAATAGTAACAACAATACAGAACCTTAACATAAGTGTATAAAGTATCCAACTTAATATAGAAAATTAAATAAGTGTATAAAATATTGGACACAATACAGAACCTCAACATAAGTGTATAAAATATCGAATTTAATATAGAACATTAAATAAGTGTATGAAATAGTAACTAAGTGTATAAAATAGTAACAACAATACAGAACCTTAACATAAGTGTATAAAATATCGAATTTAATATAGAACATTAAATAAGTGTATGAAATAGTAACTAAGTGTATAAAATAGTAACAACAATACAGAACCTTAACATAAGTGTATAAAGTATCCAACTTAATATAGAAAATTAAATAAGTGTATAAAATATTGGACACAATACAGAACCTCAACATAAGTGTATAAAATATCGAATTTAATATAGAACATTAAATAAGTGTATGAAATAGTAACTAAGTGTATAAAATAGTAACAACAATACAGAACCTTAACATAAGTGTATAAAATATCCAACTTAATATAGAAACTTGAATAAGTGTATAAAATAGTATATGAAAGAACAATTAATAAAATATCCAGCCGAGGTATCGGAACTCTAAGCCCACTGTTTTGGAAAAATATATCCCTTTGGAAAAATTGTTATCGCTCTCTCTATAAACCTCCGTATAACTGGTCCGAGGGTAACGCCGGAGGTTTTACCCACAAACCACATCTGGCCCAACGACCCAGCAGTGCCAAAAAAAAAAAAAAAAAAAAGGGTGTGCATAGCCGGCCCAGGCACAACGTCCAGGTGTTAAGTGCGGCTTCCACCACCCCCATCATTTAGTTGTTTTTAATGTAATTTGATTTTAATATGGTTTGATGGTAAGGTGGTGGAAGACTTGCACGATCCACATGTGAGTGTTCGAACACGCCCCGATTCGAGTGTGGATCGTGGGCGAGTTCGTATTCGGTTTTCGGAGTGGATGTTGAGGGAGAGCCAGAGAGAGCAGGAGGAATCTTCGATTCGGTTTTGTTTGATTCCGTTTGTTCGTGTGGTTCGGTACTGTTTCTGGACAGCGGATCTTTTCGAGTGTGCTGTGAGATGGTGGATATAGTTGAAAAGGAGGAAAAAGTCAGCGTCCGGTTAATTTTTAAATAAACAGAAAAATGTTGAAAGATTAATTTGTAAAAGTAGAAACGGAAATATACAATTGAAATGTCAGCAAATGAAACGAAATAAAAGGGTGTAATTAAAAACAATACATGAAAACATTTTTTTTGATACCATAAAGTACGCCGTCACCACCATCACCATCATCATAAGTATCATCCTCAACTGCATCAAGAACAAAATAACAACAAGAGAGTGCTACTTGCTCGGTCCTTGTTGGAACAGATAGGGAGCTGCTGCACGGACCTTTCGACTCTCCCCAGAAAACGGCAGGAGGCACAGGTAACCTATTTGTAAATAAATACCTAAACTTATGTGGCATCAACCTGTCACAACTGGCGCTGCGGACTGAGGGGGGAGGTATGTTATGTGCGGTTTCCGCCACCCCCATCAGTAGAGTGTTTTTAGATTAGTTTTGTTTTAATATAGTTTGATGGTAAGGTGGTGGAGAAAAGCGCACGATCCACATGTGAGTGTTCGAACACGCCCCAGTTCGAGTGTGGATCGTTGGCGAGTTCGAATTCTGTTTTCGGAGTGTACGTTCAGGGAGAGCGAGAGAGAGGGGCGGCAGGGAATTTTTGGATTCCGTTTGTCTTGTTTTCGTCAAGAATACGGAAAAGGTAAACAGTTTGAAGAGACAGTGAGTTTTTTTTAACCGCAGTGAAGAAGAAAGAAAGTAACGCTCCGTTAAAAGAAAAAAAAAGGTTGAAAATTGTGAAAAGTAAAAATTAAAATCGTAACACGTAAAGAATTAAAATTGTAACACGTTAAGAAAGTAAAATTGTAAAAGTAAAGTTGAATGTAGCAAGAGAGACAATAAATGGAAATTATTAAGGAAACTCTACTGAAACGATTGTGTGTTTAACAATTTATACGGAGAACCAGAACATTATCGAAGTTCAAATTGCCAACTTAGGATTCATGTTGGAAACGAATATGGAGACATCCCCAGAGGAGTGTTTGTGATTCGCGGAGATACTGTGGTGCTACTGGATGAGATTGATCGAGAGGAAGAGCCTGAAGGGGAACACAACAAGATACCTGAGCTGGTCAACACGAGGGAGGAATCAGGTAACCACTGTGATTTTATACTAAATATCCAAATTTCTGTGGCCTTGTATACGCTACACAGGCATAACATCATTTTATAGCCGGCCCAGGCACAAGGTCCAGGCATAACAATATATATATATTTTTTTTTTTTATTTATTTAATTTATTGTACTGTTTCAATTATATTATGTATTTAACCTTATAATTTTCCTAGTTCCATTTTGTTGTTGGTAAGCTTAGTTTAATTTAATTATTGTGTGTCTTATGGTTTCCATTAAGGTTTTTAACATCATTGTAAATTTTTTTAGACCTGAGGAGGATCAAATACTTGATCGAAACGTTGTCAATGTAATTGGAAAATATAAATTGCATTAAAAAACAAAAATTAGTCTGTATTGGCGATTTTAACTTCTTCGTTCTAAATAAAAGAAAATAAAAAAATGTAAAAATGAAAAATGACAGCGCGACTTCAATAAAGTTCAGCGCTATTGTGACGTACGGAAACTTAAGATCGACTTCCAGAAATGTGAAGCAATCCTACCTAGAACCGCGTTGTATAAAACTACGAACGATTGACAAAAAGCACTGGTGAAATTTAGTAATAGTGGGACCGCGTAAATGTAAACTGGAAACAAAGTGTGTAGTTATATACCTTGGCATGTGACTAGAACAGTATCAATATTTTAACAAACATGGAGAGACTGCTTTGCTCGAGGCTTAAAAAAAAACCTTTGCCATAACAGGAATGCTATTTCTCAGTAACCAAAATGATAGCAGGGAAAAGGCTATATGCTACATCCCTCTAAACAGGCCGCTGATTATATATGAATGCTCAGTGTGGTTCAATATAGGTCCACATTTGATAGAACAAAAAATCAGGTGTTCGGAAGGAAATGTCTCAGAACTTGTCTAAGATTATATCGAACACGGGAATCTGAATATAAAAAGTACTATCCATATGAAACTTTGTGTAATGGACCCAACATAGACAGGGTGGATAATTTTATGATCAAATTAATCACAGGGCAAATAATCATAATTAAAGAGACAAACAAAGTTTTGTCGCCGAAAAGCAAACCACGACGATAGTCATTTATGTTTGGCTTAGAACAAGGACCAGTAAGCTATTATCTAAGATAATTAAGCTAGAATTTAAGAATTTTTTATCTAGCTTGTAATATGGAAGAAAATAATTTTAAAAAAATTAGCAAGGATAAATGACAAAGTACACTTTAGTAAATAATATATAATATTGAAGTTCAAATTTAAAAAGTAAATATATTATCCGTTCATCCCGAGAGCAATTAGATCTTGGGAGTAGTTTTTGTTTCTTGTATCTACTTCTTGGCTAACGTTTCCCTTTCACAAAGAAAATGTTTAAATAAATGAATTCCTATTAAATTGCAATAACTAATTTTGGTTAAAAAATAAATAAATAAATATATAAGAATGACTTACGGCTTTGTTTTGTTTACAATTTGAAGCCGTGTGATTGAGGGGTGAAAGATAATTTAATAGAAAAGTAGCAGGAAATGATTACGTTGCAGCTGGTGACAATGTGGAACCTGGTGGATATGATTGAGTGATAAATGTAACAGCATCGATGTTTAATTACTCGTTGAACTTATAATATTATCTTTCTGATGGTGTTAATTTCTCGTACGTATATTGCAGTAGAACGGTATTACGTTGTAATAATGGGTGGTAAAATGTAGACATTGATTGATATAGTTGACTGAAAGTTATAATAGCATCGTTGACTAATTATTTTTTGCACTTTTAATATTAATTTTGACTGTAATTTTGCGTTGTAGTCGGTGGAATGTGGAACCAAACTGACATCGTTGGTGTAACGAAATCCATGTTGAATTACTTGAAGACGCATCTTTAATGTTTTTTAGTGGTAATGTGGAATCTGGTGGATATGACTGATAATTATATTGCACTTTTATTTATATATTTTTTAAGGTTCTATCACTTTGTAGCTGAACGTAATGCGAGACCTAATGGATATGATTAACTGGCTGTTGTAACAGCATCGTCGTCTAATTATTTATTGTACTTTTAATACTTTTGTTTCGCATGTATATGGTAATTGAAAGATTTTTCACTGAAATTCAGTTTAGTGTGTAACCTGATTGTTATGATTGACAGATAGTCTGTAACAGAAAATAATTAATTATTATTTGTATTTTTGATATTTTTTAATGGTGTTAGCCTTTCGTACATATATGAAGCATAAGAGCATTACATTGCAGCTAGTGGCAATGTGCGACCAGATTAATGTGACTGACCGGTAGTTGTAATAGCACCAATGGTTCATTATTTGATTCGGCTTCACTTTTAATTTATTTATTCATTTTTGTTTTAATTATTTATTATTATTATTACTTTTTTTGCGGTGTAAACACCTCATGCATATGCGGGAAGTTGTGGAAAACTATTAAATTGTAGTTTGTGGTGATGTGGAACTTGTTGATAGTTACAACTGTATCGTCGCTTTATTATTTGTTACACTTTGTTTCTACTTTTAACGGTATTAGCACCTCGTATATATATGTCGGTAGGAAACTATCACGTTTGAATTGGTAGTAAGATATGATTGACGATAGTCAACATCCTCGATGCTTAAACAATTGTTACACTTGTTGTTTTTTTTTATGGTGTTGAGTCCTCGAACGTATATGATAATAGAGAAGTATTATTGGAAGCGTTGGTAATGTAGGAACTGATTAATAGCTGTAATTGCATCACCGTCTGATTCTTTTTTTTTTGTTTTCATATTATTTTAATTGTAGTGTTCATCACGACAAGGAGATAAAATGGTATTCCCTTCTCACTGGAGATAACGTCAATGTTAATAATAATAGGATAATAAGTGTAATGACATCCATCCATACTCAATTGTTTGATAGACTTTTCATTTTATCGTTTCTGAAGTGTTGACATTTTAGACATAGTAGTAGCAGTAGAAAAGTGTTGCATTATAGCTGGTAGTTGCCATAGCACTGACGCTCTATTATTTGTTTCACTTTTTTTTCCAGGGTATCGCACGTATATGATAATAAAAAGTATTATCTGGTGGCAACGTGGAAACTGATTCACGTGATTAACTGATAGATGTAACGGTATCATTGCTTAATTATTTATTACACCTTTAGTCGGTTTTTTGATGGTGTTACTCTTCGTACGGACGATTACAAGAGCTTGTAATGGTGTATACTCTGTTGAATATGATTGAAGGATATACCGCTTAATTATTTCTTTCAGGTTTAATATTATTTTCTTTTAACGACGTTAACTTCTCGTACGTATGTGATAGTAGAAAACAATTACACTGAAGTTTATAGTAATATAAATTCTGATAATAGCATCGAGCTTAATTATTTGTTGGACTTTTCCTTTGCGTTTTAGATAGTATTAAGATACCTCCATATGTGACAATAAAATAACATTGCGTTGATGCGCCGAGCGCAAATTACGGTGCCACCATCCGAGCGATGTCGTCGTCATCTTATGTACCAAAAGGAACAGGCACAATTGCGCAAATGACAATTCTGTCAAACTCAGATAACTTCTGGGTCAGAATGAAAAATCTGCAAAAACATATATATATATATATAAGTTAACCTTTGAAAACACTAATTTGAGAAGTAATAAAAAACTTGAGAAATAATACAAAAGGTCTTTACGAAAATAAAACAAGGGAACGACGAATCAAAAAGGAATGACAGAAAACTACGAATTTTTTTACACCAACGCGCTCACAAAAAGGGTATTTGACGTACCCTTAAATTTCAGAATACAGTGCGAGGGGAATGAGAGGTAGTGGATGAAGAAAGGAAGTATCAATGCAGATTGGCCTTAACTGCATGGGCATTACAACGACAAGGAAACACATGATCGGGTAGAGCATTCCACATTCATGGGGTTCGACTGAATAATGTCTTCCTACGTTTATTTGTCCATCTGAAGTTGACTTTCAACAAAAACTGATTGACGGGTATCGCGGAAAAATGTCTGAAGAGGCGGAACATATTTAGCAAGTTCATTTGAGCAACGACCGTGATAATATCTATAGAAGAAAGATAGACATGATCACCATCATCATCAGCACTACATCCAGGATCCGGTCTTGGCCTTATTTAACAAATCTCTCCACCGGTCCCGATTTCGAGCCGATGTCATCCAGTTTGGCACTCCCAGGCTCTGGGCGTCTCTCACATACGGGGCCAACAATTCTCCTTAAGACCTTTCTCTCGAACGCGGCCAAGAGTTCAGAGTGCCTTTTATTAAACACCCAGGTCTCGGATCCATACATGAGTACTGGTAAGACCATGGTCTTGTACAGTAGTAGCTTGGATGTTCTGGATAAATTTCGGGATTTAAAGAGCCTTGATGGACCATAGTAGGCTTTGTTGGATTTAATCAGCCGTTCGCGTATTTCTTCTTCCATATTGTTATCGGCTGATACTATCGACCCAAGGTAGTTAAAGGATTGCACTACTTCAAATTCGTGCGCCACTACCCTGATAGTTTGACCAACGTTAGGTCTTCTCTTCGAAGAAGTTGCCACCATGTACTTAGTTTTTCCTTCATTAATGTGCAGTCCCAGTTTTTGTGCCGCCTGCTTGATCTGGGTGAAGGATTCTTGTACCGCCGATTCGGTTCTACCGATGATGTCGATGTCATCTGCGTAGGCAAGTATCTGGCTGGACTTGGTGACAATAGTCCCTCTTGTTGTAACGCCAGAGTCACGGATTGCTTTCTCCAATGCCAGGTTGAAGAAGAGGCAGGCCAGACCGCCCCCTTGTCGGAGTCCATTATAGATGTTTATTGGTTTGGACAGCAATCCCGCTATTTTTACTTGACTAGTTACGTTGGTCATGGTCAACCTACACTGTCGTATCAATTTGTTTGAAATGCCGCTGGACTAAATTTATCACACTAAAAAGAGACGATGTTGAGACATAAAATGCTTATTTACAAAAAAAAAAAAAAAAAAAAAAAAAAAAAAAAAAAAAAAAAACGAATCTTTTATTGAAAAAGTTACCGAGTTATCAAACTGCCCTCGTACGTGGCACTCATGTTTCAACGACGCAATTGAACGGTTTACAGCTGGGTCCCCATTAAGTTTCACTACTCGTATTTGTACCCTCTCGATCACGTATAGCTCGATTTTGTATGCGCCTGACCAAATAAGGGAGCTGAACTCTATTTTGGGACAAATTTATCCTTGTAAATAGTGGTTGTATGGATTAAAGCATCTCTTAAGGAACCCCAAACATTTGGAAGCACTTTTCGCAGCTACCAATATGTATACGTTCCAATTAAGTCGGATTAATTCTAGTGCCGAAGATTGATAGTTCATTGGCTTCGTCGATGCAAGTGGCGTTCAACAGAATATTTGTTTTACGTTTCCTCTTTGACGTCAAAAGGCAGCTCTGAGTTCCTAAGGTATGTTATATTTTTTATCCTTATAACAATTGTTTGATTATTTTAATGTCACAGAACTTATGCCTGCGTGATTTTGCTAAGATGGATTAATGTACGCTTGTTGCTTGTGTTTTCGGTAGTTGATCAAGTTTTCCCTTGGCCGAGGAGTAGTAATGAACTGCTCGATTATATACTGGAAGACCACATTGAACAGTTTGACGAAGAGGCCGATGCGAAGAGGCAGGCTGGAGAAGTCATGAAGTGGCTAACTACCGCATGCGATGCTTCTACGCCACGACAAAGACAACCAGCAGGGACAATCAGACCAGCGTATTGGTGGAACCCAGAAATCGCTCATGTGCGATCGGAGTGCAACAGGTTGAGACGCTCGCAACAAAGAGCAAGAAACCGTAACACCTACCCACAGTTAGATGCGGAATTCCTCAATAAACGGAAGGAGTTAAGGAATGTGATCCGCAAGAGTAAATATGACGCGTTCTGCTCCCTAAGGGATAAATTAAATAACATCCCATGTGGCAGCGCTTACAGGATAGTCATGAAAAGACTACACATCATCGTCATCATCATCGACACTACAACCAGGATCCGGTCTTGGCCTTATTTAGCAAGTCTCTCCATCGGTCTCCGGTCCTTATCCGAGACTTGTAAAATCGTCCATAATAATTTATTTTTCCGGGCAGGGTTATTAGCCTTGCGCCAACCTTTCTCAGGATGGAAACGACTACACAACAGTAGTCAAATGCAAAAAAGTAAAAGTGACATGGCCAGAATCGGTGGGGGTCTCTTCCCGCCGTGTGAGAGCGCAAGAGGAATGGAACATCATTGAAAGAGAAATACCTCCCGTGACCACCGAAGAGGTGCCCTTGGCTGCAAGGGTTGTTTAAAAAACAAGACCCAAAGTCTGGATGGTATTCCTAGTTTTGTATGAAGACTGCTTTAACAAAAAAGCCGGAAGGCAACAGCAATCTCTTCAAGACCTGCCTTCAAACAGAACAGTTTCCTAAACGAGGAGGATCCAGAAGCGCCGTCGTCTTAACGCCCGTTGAGCATGCTGGATACAACAGGGAAATTGCTTGAGCAAGTTTTGGCGGATGTTTGTAGATTGTCCTTAGGTCGGGTATTGATGACTGCGGTGTTCCGCCGAACAACGTTCGCAGTAAAAGGAATTAAAACAACCGGAACACGGAGACGATCACACAAATGAAACACTGCGAAATGTTTTGCTTTAATTTTGAGTTTTATTTTACTACTTATAAAGATTACGGTTTTTTATATTACAATTTGTAATGTTTTGTTCACACAACGATTCTCTTAAACGACACGATTATATTTCCGTTCAATTGCAACTCACGACTCACGTTACTCGAATTTTCGTTGCTCGCATCGCCGATACCTCCTCGATGGGGTTCCCTAACGTCTCGTCTCTGGACGGATGCTCTAAGTAGACTGCCTGTCTGCCCACACAGATATCCAGATTCAAAACTGGTATCTGTATCTATACGGAAAATTTTTCCTATTTGCTCTGCTAACAGAGCTTCCGAATTTCTGTTAGCAGCATGTTATTAATGCCCATGGGTAATTTCGGTGCCTGAAAAGGAAAAAGTCAATCGACGCATACATCCTTAAACGTCATTATCACCATCCGTGGTGGTGATCGAAATTTGGTTCGACGGTTGTCCATTTTGTGCCGCCTTTATTTGAACAAAACATCTGGCGCGCGGCCGACGGATATCGTGCAGTTTGAATGGACGTACGGTCCATGGTTTTGTTTAACTTCTTCCGGTTAAAACTAACAATCCATTAGACCTTTCTAATGGGTGTGAAAATCGAAAGGGATCGTGGGATCGGAATAGATCCTTTGTAGGTTTTTAGCCTCATAAATTTTCCGAATTATCTCGTCGAGATAATTACGGTTGCCTGCAATTTGGTAGCGGTGGGCGATATGCTTTATTGAATTAGGTTGTCGCTGCCTTTGTTTGCTTGGCGGAATTGGGTGGCCTTTATGGCAGCTACCCGCACGTGCATCCGTTGGTCGGCTAATTTGCTGACGATAACAAATCCTTGTAACATCGTGTAGATGTTCAGGATTTTCGATTGTGCAGTGCTGGAGTGCGGCGCATTTCAGTCTTTGCGGATCGGTTGCATGAATGTTTTCCTTTGTTTCATTCGAACTGTTGAGCTTGATATTGAAAGCTTTGGGACGTTCAGTTCCTTGCTTTTTAGTGTCGAGCTCAACGTTGGCTAAATGTTTCAGTGCCCTAAGGTAGGATTTTGGGACACGCGTCTGTGGGGCGCGTGCAACGTTTTCAGGGTATTTCCTTGAAGGGTAGGAACCTTACCTGGGTGGAATTGTGCGTTCGTAGAACGCTACAGAGTAATTGCCACTCGCCTGGAACAATTCACTGACGGGACATCGGGACTCTGAATGGCAGTATGGGTTACAGAAGGTAGATCCACCGGTAAGGCACTATCTGTGGTGTGCGACAACGCTCGGAATGCGATAGCTGGGGCACGATGGCTAGGAGGCACGAAAAAATATTGCGGGGTGGTAACACTAGACATTAAAAATGCATTTAACTCGGTAAAATGGAATCGGATTCGAGAAACGTTGGGCGATCTACAAGTCTCACCCTACTTGGTGCGTAGACTAGCTAACTAGCTAAACTATCTCTCGGATAGAAGACTGCTCTATGACACAGATGACGGACCACAGGAATATAAAATAACAGCGGGTGTGCCCCGGGGGTCTTTATTGGATCCGCTGTTATGGATTATCATGTATGATTGTGTGCTCATGTTCAATGTACCCGAAGGAATTAGAATTATTGGGTACGCAGATGATTTGGCGATAGTGGCCATAGCTAAACATCTAGATGACCTGGAGAATATTTGCTCCCAAGCAATTCAGAGCATAAAATGCTGGCTAGATATGGCCGGACTCAAACTAGGCAAGAAAGTTGAACACATCGATTTGGAAATAGGAAGACAAACAATCAGATCCGGTTTCTATATTAAATATCTTGGTGTTATACGCGACAACAGGTTTGGCCTTCAAGGAACACCTGAGGAAAACGAGTGAAAAAAAAACGCCAAGAGTATGCAAAGTTTTGACGAGACTGCTACCCAAAGTTGGTGGACCCCGGCCCTACATAAGGAAACTGATAACCAATGTCAACACCTCCATTATAATGTATGCAGCTCACATATGGGCAAGAGCCACACAGTATAAGTCGTACATGAGGAGAGTGCACTCAGCACATATGCTGCCATCATTAAGTATGCTGCGCAACCCGAACAGTATCCGAGGATGCCATAAATGTTTTGGCCATGGGGACATAGCTTGACATTGTAGTTAAAGAAAACGCTGCGTTGCAGCGATCTCACAAGAGTATCGCCGGGGAATGCGGTCGGAATTAGAGCTCTCGAGACTAAGAGAATGGCAAATGAATGTGGGATTCTTCCACTAAAGGAATATGGACCTATGGCGTTTCTAACAGATACACACACAATATACAAGCAAATAGTGAAGAACACCGAAAGAAAATCGAATAAGAAAATCCATCAGCCGTATACCAAGCAATAACATAGTAATTCCACAACAGTTGCGTGTACTTGATTTTAGAATTCGTATTCGTACACGCGGCAGTGGCCTGATGTGTTGACCATTGGTTACATTTTTAGTAATTCTAACCGTCATAGCGTCAGTCCGATTCACACGCTCTCCACTATCGTCGCAATACGCGATAGACCCACACCATACCTGATGTAGAAACATAGCGAGCTGAATTACCACTTGACTCAGTTGATATGATGCTTTTCGCAATACTTGCACAAGTACAAGCATGCCAATGACACATACTGCTTGTACTGCGAAGGCAAAATAGAGAATGTGGAACCCATACCCACAGTGTGCGTGAGATTCGCGGCAGCACGTATGATTTTGGGGAGATATATGAGACGGACCGTTATTCCAATCAGACTAACAGAATACATGCTAAGTTCCAAACAAGCATGGTCCATGAAGATTAATGATTTTATATGTGACATAATCCAGCAGTTGCGACGTGAAGAGCCGAGTAATGGGTAAATTCCGCCCAGCCCTGCGATGAATATCTTAAAGAAAGTTCCGTGGGGGACAACGGGAATATGTGTTGGCGAGAGATGGTTTTAGTCGTGAAAATCCGGCATCCCTCTGGATCGGCCCAAAAACAGTTGGTAGTCGGAATATACCACGTCTGATATAGAAGCGCCATGGTATGGCAGCTCTCAGTTGAGTGGCTCCAATATATTTCGTACTACCGTGATGACCCGGCATTCTAATATGCTTGTCACGTCTTTGCCAATAATCTCATTCGTTTTCACGCAGTTATAATTTTATCAGTTGCCACCACCAAGGCTTTGAATATTGACAGTTCCACCAGATTTCAGTAGGTCATAGTAGACGATGCGCTACTGATTGCACCAAATGGACATGATCATCAACGAACAACTAAGAATTATTAAGAGGCAATTGTAGTGTAACAACATTGTAGTGAGATAACATAGCCACAGAATGACCATAAAATATAATATCAAGTAAATCAATTTGACCTTGTCACAATTAACAAGTGTCATGTAACCAGCATTCGTTGCCGACAATAATTCAAGGTCGATTCTTTTCATTGAGCAAAAGAAACGAATCGCTATGGTTACGATTTGCAAGAGTCAAATAACAATCGTATGCGAGCCTACTGCAGGTGAATGATTCACATACTAATTGGGTCAAACCACGTCATTATTATTGCACTATACACCAAGCTGGATTTAGAGAATAGAATAGCGTAATAAGCATTTTATATGTTGAGTGAATTATGAATAAATTGTAATAGCTGATGAAGCATTATTTGTATGAGTAGGTTAAGAAATTTATGGATAATTGAGTGATTGATTGGGAGTATAAATACCCCGTCAATTTCAATAATAAAGTTAATCAAATACCTAATCTAGAGTTTGATTCAACAACTGCGGCGCTCTACGCCATACTCTTTAAGCGAGCTGCGCTACATACAGCAAACAGTAGGGAAGTTAGGTCATAGTCAATTTTAGGATAAAGTTTACATATATTACCACAAATATTTCACCTGACGGCCCACAAAACCTTACATGGCGATCCCGCATCACCACAACATATCCACGAAATGACCATGAAGGATAATATCAAGTAAATCAATTCGACCATGTCACAATTAGCAAGTTTCAGGTAACCAGCATTCGTTGCCGACAATTCAAGGTCGATTCTTTTCATTGAGCAAAAGAAACGAATTGCTCCGGTTACGATTTGCATAAATTAAATGACAGTCGTTTGCGAGCTTGCTGTAGGTGAATGATTCAGAAATTAATTGGGTCAAATCGTGTCATTGTTCTTACACTATGCACCAAGCTAATGATAGAGAATATAATAGCATAATAAACATTTTTGTATTTTTGAGTGAATTATGAATTAAGTGTAATGGCTTATGAAGCATAATTTGTATGAGTAGATTAAGAAATTTATGGATAATTGAATGATTGATTGGGAGTATAAATACCCCAACATTTTCGATAATAAAGCAATCAAATACCTGAAACGTTTTTGATTCAACTACTGCGGCGCTCTACGCCATAAACTTTAAGCGGGCTGCGCTACATACAGCACAATTAGGGAAATCGAATTTTAGTCAGTTATTTTGTTACGAATATTACGACATACATATGGCATGGCGAATGCAATAAGCAACTTAATGGCATTACTCCCTTTATAACATTACACTGCGATCCTGGTCCGCTTACACCACTTGACGACACGGACCAAAACATTACACAATGTTCTGGAGTAAATATTAGGATGTACAAAACCCAAAAAAGGTACACATCAACTAAATCAACCAAACAAGAAGGTATATTTTGGAGTACATATCATTGAATGACAAAATATTTACCAATAGCAGATTTCAGGGTTAAATCGTCTCGAATTCCATTGCAACTTATTTGCTGCAAGTATCTAAAACAACAAACATTATTCAATGATACAAACAGTAGCTTCGATCTACTTACCATACAGTCTTGAATGGTGCTATGCTTTGGTAGTATATCTTGGAAATATTTGGATTTCCGTTTTCTTCCTTTTGCACTGTTGGTATGTGATCTGAATTCGAAATCCATATTTAACACAATAACATAGTCCTGATTTAAACTCTGTACATCGCTGTCTGTCATTGAGAATCATTACGAGGAAAAATGTTTATTATTTAAGATAAGAATCTTTTTATACTATATTGTTGTTCTTTCAGAAAACAATTTTTATATTTTCCAAACAAATGTTTAGCAGAAACTTGTATCTACGAAATTCATAACCAAAAACAACGCCAAAAATTGCACAAAAAGCCGGCAAATTATGACAGTAGAACAGTTTCAATACCTGTAAACATATGACACTTTCCTCTGGGTTTACATTTACATATTAATTATTTGGTCTTTATTATTTAGGATTACATCGCGCCATTGTTATGTTACGATTAGGACTAGATTATCGAACTTGGCTGTTTTAAAATATCGGTGTTCGGGTTTACATCAGTATCATTGAAACCGATGTTTCTAGTATTGCAAAATGTCGTCACTAATTCAACACATTTTTTCATGTCAGGCCATTTCAATGGAACGGAAATTTCACGTCGTTCTGGGTAACATTCGCGCCCTAAGATGCAATTTCTCCTCTGTGTCTGCCCACGTCGGTAACCAGAACCCAGCAATCCTTGCACTAAGCGAGACTCAGGTAATTACTAATACAGATATTCCGATTTTACTATACTCGGCTATAACCTAGTGACTTTGTTCTTTCCACATCGTGGTCTAGCCACATAAATACGAAGTGATATTGCTTATCTGCTTCTGCCACAATATGGTATCTGCTCTAATCCAGAATTTAATTTGTCGTGGCTAAAACTTCACGTTCGTAGGCATATAATATATTACTGCTTTCTTTATAGAAACCCCAAATTTGGATAGAAACGAATTTGATGCTTTGTCTGATTCTATCGATAAGATCTTCACCCTATATCCGCACACTGAAATCGTTATTGCGGGTGATTTCAGTAACTCTCAGTGGCTTCGCCACTCCGGACACACAACACCCAAAGGTCAGTATGTGCAGCTTTTTGCTGAGTCAAACAATTGAGCTTAACTCGTCAGTGAGCCAACACAGATACGAGATATAGATGGTCATTCCGTCAGCACACTGGACCTGATTCTCACCTCGCACCCAAACAAATACGCGATTGAAGTTTATTCGATCTTGTGCACTGTTGATTATCGCGATGCCGGGCGAGGAATGTCGTCCGTCGAGATCCTATTTGATGATGATCTGATCCGGCTCGAAGGACCAGAAAATGGTGATTGTCTCGATGCCGGACGAGGAATGTCATCCGTCGAGATCCTATTTGATGATGATCTGATCCGGCTCGAAGGACCAGAAAATGTTAGTTGAAGTGGTACGCGTTTCGTTGGCCGCCGATGGACGTTCACAACGAACAATGACAGTCGCAAAGGAGAGAGAGCAGCGCGGTCAATGTAGAAGAGCACGTCACCAATTGAACTGGAACCAATCAAATAATAACACGTTGTTCTCTATTGTAATGTCAAGTTGTTCTTTATTGCTTAAGGAACGCTATTATGAACAATAAATGGTATTTTGTGGATGGCAACGATTGGGAATCGTTTATTGTTCCGTTTGACGGTGTGAGCGCCGCGAAGGTTGATTGCAGACTGACTCACTCATTGGGCATAACTGCCAATTCAAAAAGGGACGTTATGACCTCATCGATGGTGACAATCGGCCAGCTGGTGCCAGCTGCTGCGCAACTGGTATACACTGCGAATGTACTAGATTTTTCCAATACATTACAGCACATTCAGTTGCCAATCCGCATCATTCCGCCCGCCTTCGCCAATTATTGGCGAATCATTTTGTTCCAGGGGACGGTGGCTAGGGGCCGGGAGTGTGCGGTCTGCTGGTGGCGGTTGGTCTTGGTCGTTGAGTCTATGGTGGTCGGATGTTGCTGTCCACTGTTACGTGGATGGTTGATTGGGACGGGGCCGCCCACCCCGAGGAGCGCTAAAGGCCTGGCGGTCTGAGATGGCCTGTAGGGTAGATGGCGACAGGATGATCTTTTCCACTGAAGGCGTCCGGCGACTTTTGTGGGCACGGGACCGGCCAATTGATCTGGGTCGGATTTGTAAGGTCGCAACCCACGATCAATGGCCACGTGATGACTGGTGATGGGTCTCGCTATGTCGAGGCCAGTGGTGGTGCAAGGTGATGCGCCCGTTGGCGCCCGTCCGAAGTTAGTAACCGGCGGGATGCGGCCGCTGGCGTGTGAAGCTGTCGCATGGAGTGTGGTGCGATGTCGTCCCTGGCACTGTCCGCGTGGCTTGGTGGAGTGGCAGTCACGGGCCAAGTGCCTTCCAGTGTCGTTGGGGTGCAGCTTCTGTTGATGCCCTGAGATGCGTGCTTTCTTGTTGGAGTTCGGGAGACCGCTGGTTGCTGGGGAGCGCCGCCCGCCAAGCGGGGCATTGCGCGCTCATGGTCCTGTTTTGGTGGCTGCACGTGGCAGCGGTTGGCCTGGGTAGTTTTGGACCTGGGCAGGATCTTGACCACGTGGTGTCTTGGGTGTGGTGGGATGCCTTGAAGTGTTCGAGTGGGTAAGCTCCTGGTTCCTCGACTGCCTCTTGCCCCGGCAATGGTTCAGCGGGCGGGGGGTATGTCTTGTAGTTGGGTCGCGCAAGTAATCGGTGGCTGGTAGTTGCACAGGCCCCGTGGGTGGCCCCTTGGGACCGACGCCGGCGAGACCTCCTTTTGGTCTTCTGATGGGAGCTGCGATCATCAGTCGTAGGGTCGGCCAGTTCCTCTGGGTCGGCGTTGTAAATTCGCAACCCATGAGGAATGGCCATATGATGGCTGGTGACAGGCCTTGTCTGGATGATATGGTGGGTGCTGCGCCTGTTAGCACCCATCCCAGTTCTGTGGCCTGCGCGACCAGGCCGGAACGTGGGTCCTTCCTTAGACCCTCCGGTATGAGAGTGGGGTACATGTCTACCCCAATGATCAGGTCCAACTTATCGGCGGAGGCGATGTTTGGATCTGCAAGTTCCATATCCGCCACGAACGAGAGATCTCTCGTCGTTGATTGTGGTGGTGGCTCATACGCTGATAGCCCTGACATGATGAAGGGCCTCAGTGTCCATTGTTTGGAGCCGTGGAGGCGAGGAGTGATGCTGATGGTGGCATGTATTCTGGTGGCAAGGCCACGAGTGCCCCCAACACCGTAGGTGGGGATGGGTGCTGCTTGGCGTCGGGGGTGCAACCTTCGGACGAGTGACGACGAAATGAAGGTGCCGCTGGAGCAGGGGTCCAGGAGTGCACGGACTTCAATTCTCCGTTGGTTCTCCGACGCCACAGTGACCGTCGCTGTTGGTAGCAACGCGGAATGCTGTGAAGGGGTGCTGACTGTGTGTGCGCAGGCCCCTTCATGACGGTCGATTCGGAGGGTGTATCCTTTAGCCTGGAGCGGCGGTGAGATTGTCCCATAGATGGCGGTAGTCAAGACATGCAGCAGAGTGTGATGTCTCCGCCGGCATCGACGGCACGTCTTGCTGGAATGGCAGTCGCGTCGGCGGTGGCGACCCAAACAGTTGGTGCACAGGTTTCTTTTGTGTGCGAAGGACTTCCGACGGCCAGGTGTGAGTGATCGGAAGCCGTCGCAAGCGTAGATAGGGTGTGAGGCCCCGCAGAATGTGCATGGAGCCTGTTGCCTTAGGGGTTCCGGCGGTAGTCCGTGTATCGGGACACGGGTCTGGTTGATCATTGGGCCGGCGGCATTCTGGTCTATTTCTTGGTCGGGACTCATTGGTCTGGGGTGCGGTTCCTTTTCCGCTGACTTGGTGGCGACCATTGGCAGCTGCACCGGGGGCAGCTCGCTAGGGTGGCGGGTATTGGCGCTGTTGGCCATGGTTGGGGAGGCTGAACGGAGAGCGTACTGGGCCTCGAAGAGCTTCGTCTGTTCCTCGAGGTATATTTCTTCGCTCTTTCCGATGAAGTCCTCCGCGAAGTAGTGATGCTGTTGGTACTCAGGGGGCGCCATGTAAATGATTTGGTTATGCCGCCTGCGGATGGCTTCCCATTCGGTGTGGAGGTCTCGTTTTGTGGTTTCTATGTTGGTAGTCGTTAGTTGTCCTTTGTCCTGCATGTTGAGGAAGATGCGAGCGATGGTGTCCTGTGCCGCGAACTGGGCGGCGATAAGCTCCTCGACCACGGTCACCTGTTCACTTGTAAGTTGTTCTTCTTCCTTTACTTCAGAGTGATCTGGTCGGCGATTCGCTCTTTTGGCTGGTTGTAGCGGTTCGTCATTTTCTGCATCGGTGTCCAGATCCGACATATCGACTAGGTTAGTCGGTGGGCCCGGTGGCACGCCAGGCGTTTCCGCTTTCTTTGCTTTTTCCTCAGCTGTCATTGGTGCCGGCATTTCGTTTGTGTTCGCTTGGTCTTTCTAGAACTATTTTCACTGAACTATCTTCACTGTTGTCGTGTTGTTCTTCACGAGCTGGGCGGCTGGATTAAATCCGCAGGATTGCTGGATCCGGTGTGTTTTGCCACGAACTGGGCGGCGATGGATTTGATCCACAGGTTGCTGAATCCGATGTGTTTTGCCACGAACTGGGCGGCGATGGATTAGATCCACAGGCTGCTGAATCCGATGTGTTTTGCCACGAACTGGGCGGCGATGGATTAGATCCGCAGGTTGCTGGATCCGATGTGTTTTGCCACGGACTGGGCGGCGATGGTGTTGATTGTTTTTCAGTTGGGCGCACGTGGTGAAGGACCAGAAACTGTTGTAGTAGGTGTGCGTTTTCCGTTGGCCGCCGGTGGACGGCCACAACGAGCAATGGATTGATTCGTCTCCTTCCTTAATGGGGTCGGTCTTTTCACTAGACGCACGTGATGGTGTTGAAGTGGTTATTCTTCACAGGTGTCCTTTGCCGCGAGCCGGGCGGCGATGGTGCGGATCCACACGTCGCTGGATCCGGCTCGAAGGACCAGAAAATGCTGTAGTAGTGTTTAGAGTTGTCCACTGTTCCCTTCAGAAAATGTTGTAGTAGTGTTTGGAGTTATCCACTGTTCCCCTGACGAGAGGTACCCAATGAAAAGCAGCGAGGAACCACACAAACCAAAGTCCGAGATCTTTACTCCAGGAACCACAAAAACCAAAGTCTGAGACCTTTATTCCTTGAGATTAACTGTGATGTTAACTCCGATGGTGTGGGCCCGATGAAGGTTGGTTGCAGACTGACATGGCAAATGAAAGAACAAAACAACTCGAGGAATTTACCTTTTAATAGTTTAAGCATCACTTGGTAACCCTTAGTTTTACTGTCTTATGATCGGCAGTTGTGTAAGCGTTGGTGCTTGGCTGGAGACGGCGTGCCCGTAATGGAAGTTGATTGCAGACTGACTTAGTGGGCATAACTGCCAATTCAAAAAAGCGACGCTACTGCTCATCGTTGGTGACAATCGACCAGCTGGTTCGTGACAGCTGCTGCGCAACTGGTATACACTGCGAATGTACTAGATTTCTCCCGCACATCCCAGCACATTCAATTGCCAATCTGCAACAATGTAATGAAAGATATGCATTCCAAAATTTGTATGGCTTAACCACATGAACTATAAATTTAATTATTTTAAGACTTCTTTAAAAATAATAAGTCGATAAATAAAAAATTTACTAAACATTCACAATTTATTTAAAGCAACTGATTAATTCAACAGGTTCACATTCTCATAACTATTTGTTATTATTTGTGGATATAAAAGTAATTACGTTGTGAAAAAAATCGATTTTTTTTCAAAAGCTTGCCATTTTTTCAAAAATCAATATTTTTAAAATTTCGCACTACATTCTCTAGACATTTTCATGTAGTTAGTAGAGGAATTTCTTTTTTTGCAGGATCAAAACTCTTCAAGATATTTCGCGGGCCACGCGGCAACTTTAACTTCCTGTTCCGTGTCCCAACTGGAGAGTTGTTACGAAAGATTTTAGTTCGTGTTTTAAACTTTTGTATTTATTTAACGATGTTGTTGTAGTTTAACGTAATACAATTTTACTTTTAGTATTATTATTATTTAACTACAAACAAAGGGGCCGCTGTTCCAATGCTAGGCTCCAATCCTTTGCTTGGCTACTTAACTCTCTAATCTAATCAGAGCAAAAGGCCTGTTGTACCGTTGCAAGGCTGCAACCCTTTGCTTGGTCGATTAGCTCTCTCGTTAGTCAGTTTGCAACCACTCTTTATATACCCAAATTATGAGCGTAGAAGTGCAAACGATGCGTTCAATTCTGCGTGGACTTCGATCCAGAACGTATGGCCCAAATTGAGTCGAATTGCCTGGCACAAGTCATTCGCATTTCTTAATTATCATTGGGACTTAATTGTCCCACTTAAGGCGCAGCGGCGTTGGGTTGTGCAATTACTTTGTTCCTTTTTGCATTTAACTGAACCAATTAAAGTACAATGGCCCAAGTTCAAGCCATTCGTATCATTCGATCGATTTGCGTTTCATTGTCTGTCCTTCCGCAGATCTCAGCATTTTGATTGACGCTCAGTTAAGTCGCCAAAAAAATGCATTCGTAATATAAAACCGTGTGAAAAGGTCTCAGGACAGGTGCATGCTTGGTTTTTGAATATGAAGCAAAATGTATTTAGCGTGTGCCCTTGGGAAGTGGGAATGCGTCATGTGATATCGTATCTCAATTATTACGGTGTGATTGCATCGTGTGCAATATGAATATGAATTGACGATACACGACAAGTGTTTAGCTTTGGGAGCTGAGGATGCTTGCATCGTGTGTGTTAATGAGTTATGGGGTTTATGTACCGGGATACAACACTTAATACATATATAAACATGTGGTAAGCTTCGTTCTATTAATAATATATTTTTTCTCATCCACAAAAAAAAAAAAACCAAAGAAATGGTCGGTTATAGGGTCTCTACAGTGGCATAATCCCTTAAGGCGGAGCTAATGTGAATTGAATTGCCACTGCCTATGCTGAAAAGTTGGAGATTTTTAATGAAAACAAGCGTTTTTTGGGGAAAGTTCTATTTATTCCTCAACATAGTTGCCTTCGAGGGCGATACACTTAGTATGGGGATTTTCCACCTTTCGATGCCTTTTCTGTAGTACGAAGCGTCCAAGCCATTGAAATACGCCTCGATTTGCTCGACAACTTCCTCTTTCGAAATGAATTTCTTTCCCTGGAGCCACGGTTTGGGAACAGATAATAGTCGGTGAGTGCCAAGCCTGGAGAATACGGTGGGTGAGTAAACAATTCAAATCGTAATTAGCCCATTGTGGCCATCACTTTTAAGGACCTGTTTGACGGTGCGTTATCGTGATGGTATAGAACTTTTTTCTTCGCCATATGAAACCATTTTTTCCTTTTTTTCGTCGTTCAGTTTGTCCAATGGTGCTGCATAACATGTTCCTGCGACTGTTCTTCCCTTCTACAGGTAATCGTTGAAGATTATGCCAAGCGCATCCCAAAAAATGGGAGCCATATCCTTCCCGGCACATGGGTGGTTTTTTGGCTGCTTTGGTCGGCTTTCGTGGCCTTCCAGCCGCTCTGCAGACTACCTATTGGACTCACGTGTATGGTAATGGACCCAAGTTTCATCCATCGCCAGAAAACGTTGAAAAAGTCCGCTCGATTACGCTGCGACAACGTCAAACAGGCCGTTGTTTCATCAACGTGCTGGTCGATGGTCAGCAAACGCGGCATCGTGCCGAGAGCCTTTTCATCTCCAAAAGATCGTGCAAAATATATCCCGCCCGTACTTTTGAGATGTCCACGGCCTCAGATATCTCGCGCAACTTTACTTTACGATCACTCAAAACGATTCGATACACTCGTTTTACAATTTCCGCATTCGTATCCGTTTTGGCCACCCAGAGCAAGGTGCGTCTTCGGTGTTTGTTTCACCCATTTTATAGTCACTAAATTACCGATAAACTGCTGTTCTGAATATGCAGAAGTTTTTCCCAACAAAAAACAATGTATGAACAGGATTCGCTACGCCTGTTTTTCCATTTGTTTTACTAAGGCGAAAGTAGTGTCACTCAAACAACTGTAGCTTGTAAACGAATGGACGAAATGTCATGTAACTTAATTAGTGACTACACATGAGCCTCTCGAAATGAGTCATGTTCATTTTTTAATGACGCCACCTATTGAAAAATCCTGGGACCCCTCAGCCCATGTAGCAAATAGAGTACAATCCTCTATTGCGTTACTGACTAAACTGTCACCAAATACAGGCGGATGAATACTATTTATTGGTTCATGACCTCATCGACTCGACTCCGCCATTGTTCCCTGTCCCGTGCGCTCTCCTTCCACGTTCGACCATCCGATCCGATCTCCTCAAGGTCCAACCTAACATTGTCCTCTCATCTGCGTCGCGGTATTCCCACTTCTTTTCCACTAGTTGCCTTATTGTGAACATTTGGTCGCTCGTTGACGGGTTCCTACGGAATCCACACTGGTAGTCTCCCAATATGTCATCTGCGTATGGTGTGATTCTCGCCAGTATGACATTTGTTAATATTTAGTATGTGGTTGGGAGCAATGATATTTCTCTGTTTTCGCAGTCAAATCTGTCGCCTTTTTTGAAAATGGGGATGACTATTGAGGTTTTCCATTCTTCCGGAGTGACTTCCTTATCCTATATTGTTTTAATCAGTTGGTGGATCTTTCGAGCGGTTGTCTCTCTTCCATGCTTCACAAGCTCTGCCGGTATGCAGTCGACTCCGGGAGCTTTGTTGTTTTTTAATCGATTTATTGCGTCTACAACTTCGTTGAAAGATGGCTCTGGGAGCTGAGGCTCGGCTGTATGTACGTCTGGTGTATTTATTTGTGGTTAATGGGTGTGCTCATTGAGTATGTTTTCAAAGTACTGCTTCCATGTTGTGACGATATTGTTTGTTTCTGTGACCAGACAGCCGTTTGCGTCTCGATTTTTTTGGCTTTCCCTCGGTAACCATTTATAATTGAGTTTATGCCGGCATACATAGCTCTGATGTTCTTTCCTCTGGCATTTTCTAGCATTTTTTTCGATCCAAGTCTTTTCCCATTCGCGTTTTTTGCGTTTGAAGAGTCTCGTTGTCTCTTTCCGAATTGTCGCGTATATTTCTCCGTTGATTTTATCATATCTTTCTAAGTGGATCACTCTAAGTTGTTTACTTTCTTCGATCTTCGCCCTGCACTCATGGTTAAACCAAGGTTTGAACTTAATTGTTTTCTTAAATACTAATACCTTTTGGGCTGTTTCTTTGATTGTGTCTCTGATCGATGCCCATTTAGTGCCCAGATTATTGGTTTCCTCTTCCTCACTACTCCCATTATCTAGGATGCTATATATATTCATTAGTTCCTCTTTATATTCAGCCCTTTTGCGTAGGTCTTTTAGTTTATCAATGTCGAACTTTTTGCTCGTCTCCCGCGATTGCCCATGTGGGTTTGCTGCGAGCCGATTTCTAATTTTGCCCATCATTAGAAGGTGATCGAAATCGCAATCTGCTCCTCTATATGATCTTACATCAAGGATATTCAAGTGGTGTCTTTTGTCTATAAGAAAGTGGTCTATTTGATTACGCGTTACGCCGTCGGGTGATATCCATGTGGCTTTATGGATTTGCTTGTGCTTGAACATCATGCTTTTCACTACCAAATCTTTGGACGCTGCGAACGTGATAATTCGAATTCCATTATCATTTGAAACGTCGTGTAGGCTGTCTTTACCTAACCTATAGTTGGTTGGAAGATGTCTACCTTTCCAATTTTCGCATTGAGGTCCCCGATGAGGATTTTAGCATCGAATGATGAGATCCCATCGAATACTTCCTCTAGGGTCTCGTAGAATGTGTCAATCGTTTCTTCGTCGGTAGATTCTGTTGGAGCGTGTACGTTTATAAATACACAATTGTACCATGGGCCCTGTATTTTTAGCACCGACATTCGGTCATTAATAAATTGCACATCTTTTACATGGGGCGTAATCTTCTTGCTTATGATGAAGCCAGTTCCGAGGTTATGTGTATCGGTACCTCCACACACCAGTGTAAATCTTTTGGTTTCGATTACTTCATGTGGAAGTCGAACTTCCTGAAGTGCGACGATGTCCATTTTATATTGTTTCGCGTTTTATACGACCGTCTGTATGGCGCCTGGTTTATATAACGTTCGAACATTCCACGTGCCGACGCGTATATCCCGCTTTTTCCGTTTTTCCCTACGTCTTCTTTTTTTCGGTGTTTTCTTGATGATTTGTTCCCTTATGGTTGTGTCGGCTCATCACACCTACGCCTACCGGGTTTTTCGTGAGATTTTTTTTTGTATATTGATTATTCATTTTTGTTCCCACGAGTCTTGGGGTTTCAAATAGTCCGCCACTTCATAGCCCCGTTTTGATATGGTAAGGTCTGCTTACTGTTCTGATTCGACCCGGTGTCAGAGAGGCGTCGTTATAATACAGCCGGTATACCCCTGGGTGCAAACCATTCAATGGGCACGGTGGCACGTAACACCCTGGATTAGGGGTGGTAGATCTTTGTGTGTTACTCCTCGCTAGCTTGTCTGACATGGGTGACTCTACTGGAAGCATATGCTTCCGTCAGCATAGCCTGAGTGATTCATTGTAGTTTAAGCCCCCGCACCACGTCAAGGTTTCTACCAAGCGGGGGATAGGCGAAGGAATGGATGAGGGAATAGAGATTTTTATATTGTCCACAAATAATACATAACGTTCCATAACTTGTGGAAGAATGTGGTATGTGCCTCATTTTTGGACATGGACGATCTTTGTGTTTGAAATGGGCGTCATTTCTAGCCCTCTTGCATTTTCTTTGACTACTTACCTTCTCAATCTACCATCGAATTCCGTTTTGCGACTCATGAATATTCAATGCACGATTATTAAATCATAAAGATAAATAAAACGCATACAAATTGTATATTATGATTATATGAAATGCATTTATTTGTGAAGTAATTAACTTTGTGTACATACTTTTACAAAATATTTGTATTCACAATACAAAGCCGCAAAATTAAAACTGATAAATTTAATTATACAGAAAACTTGTTTACTCTATTAACATTGATTTTCTTTTTTCTACATTAATTAAAAAGATAATGTTAAATAGTTTGAATGAATAAAAAATAAAAAATAAAAGATTCTATAAGTATCGACGGATTTAAAGCAACGCTTTAATAAGTTTATATTTTAAATATGTGTATCCTTAAGGTACTATATTCAATCAATAACAAGTAATAGGGGAATATATTGAAAAGTGGCCAGTTTAATTTAAGCAGTTAAACGAGTAAGTGTATTTGAATTACAATTATAACTTGGGTAAGAATCATTTAATTATGATGATAAATAAAACGCAAATAAATTTCATCATATATTATGATTAAATGTGCGTTATAAATATATATTACATCCTCATAGCTATTTGTTATTATTTATGGATTTATACAATAATTATATTGCGAAAAAATAATTTTTTTTTAAAGTTTTCCATTTTTTCAAAAATTAATATTTTCAAAATTTCGTACGACATAACATGTAGTTAGGAGAGGAATTTTTTTTTTTTGCAGGATCAGAACTATTCAAAATATGTCGCAAGCAACTTTTAAAAAAACACGTTTTTTTTACAACGACCGTGTGCCACCATTTTTGTTTTAAATTGTTCCTTAATACATATATAAACATGTGGTAAACGTCGTTCTATTAATAATACATTTTTTCCCATAAAAAAAACAAAAAACCGAAGAAATGTTCGGTTTTCGGGTCTCTACAGTGGCATAACCCCTTAAGGTAGAGCTAATGTCAATTGAATTGTCACCGAAATACTAACTACGCTGATATTTTTTATAATACTTATAACGCATATTTCACTTTGTATACAAGAAGTTTTTTGTTATTAACAAAAGAAAAACTTTTTTTGTTATTATAAAAACAGACTGAAAGTCACAATAATTAATTTACTTCGTTTAGCATGTTTGGTTTTTAATATGTACATACATAATTGTATTAAATTCGTTGTTTTACGTGAATGTACGGATATGTTTATACAAAACATTTGTTTATTAGAAAATACATCTGTTGAGGTACAAGATATATACATTTCTGTATAGCAAACACAAACTTATCTCCCAATTAAACAGGTTAAACAGATTGGTGTTCATAAAGATAGAGTAGATATAAAATGGAATAATAGAGAATATTTCTGACAAGTGCATAAAACTATGGGTTTGAGGAAGCATTTATAAAAAATGTTTTTTTTTTAATGTACATATGTTTAAATGATGACTCCTTGAATAAAAACAATTAATACATTAATGTAATGAAAGATATGCATTACAAATTTTGCTTGGCTTAACCACATGAACTATAAATTTATTTATTTTAAGACTTCTTTAAAAATAATACGTTGATAAATAAAAAATTTACGAAACATTCAAAATTTATTTAAAACAACTTATTAATTCAACATTTGTTATTATTTATGGATTTAAAAAACAATTTTGTTAAATTGTAGCCGTAATACCATCTAACAATATATACATTTATGTTTTGCTCTTGATGAGTACATATTTAAATTATTATATTGAGCATATTTATAGCATTACTTCAATTACATGTTTAACTAGAAGAAACAGTTTTTGCAAAGACACTAACATTTTATTATTTAGTTATTACCGAGGGCATTATTTCTTAAATTGAAAATAACCTACGTGCACATTATTATCAATTTAATTTAAACATCTGTTTATGTGATTTTTTATTATACAATATAAAAAGTACAATAAGAATTAATTCTCTGAAGAAATACATTTAAATGAAGATAAAATAAATAAGTTCAATCTTAATCTTAAAAATAACTTTAAATTAAAATTTAGTTAAAACCATATTTTTTCTGTCAACAAAACAATATAAACAATTGTCTTACATTTTTAATATCTATGGAGGTGAAACAAATAAATTTAAGTATTAAAAGAAGTTAAAATTCAATTAAAACCATGGCGAAAAATTTCTTTTTTTTATTGACAACAAAACGATATAAACAATAGTCTTACATTTGTAATATCTATAGAGGTGAAAAATTAAGTAAGAATTAAAAAGAAGCTTACGTTAAAATTTTATTAAGTGCATGGCGAATAATTTTTTTCTTTTTTTATACAATACAATACAATACAATACTTTTATATTTTTCATGTCGGCGGAGGTAAAATAATTAAGTTCAAATGCTAAAAATATATTTTAATTAAACTTTAATGAAAACCATAATGAATAATATTCTTTTTTTGAAGCTATTGCAGGTAACAAACGACATAAACAATAGTTTTACATTTGTACATGTGTACGCGTGTAGATATTTTGAAATATTTATTTTTTTAATTAATCATATGAAATGCTGAACTATATTAAGGGATTGCTTGGCACCAAGAAGTAGATACGATAAACATAATTTCTAAGTCAATTTTAAACCAATAATAAGAATTTAATAGTGGTGTGGGTAGCGATTCGACAACGCAACGATAAACTGAGATTATAATGTAAGTACGAATTGGAACAGCACAATGAGTGAAGGAGTTTTTGAAGCTGTTCACAAATGAATGTTTTTTATCTCACTTTATAGTCCTGTAAAAATTCAATAGTGGCGTGGGTAGCGAATCGACAACGCAACGATTATTTTAGATTAAGGAATGAAATTGGACGGTACAATAAATACCTCCGGGGTCCCGCAAGACAGTTGTGGTGGTTTCATATAACGCCACTGCCCCGTTTCACCTATAGTTTGGGAACACCCCAAAAAGCATAACCCAGGTAAAGGTGCATTGTCCGAATTCATCGGGCATGCAGACAATGCACCTTAGAACGTTTCGTGCCATAGCCCCAGGGTAACAAAAACAACCAGAAACCAGGCTTTCGCATAGCACCGTGTTTCTGTAGGACAGGACCAGGAATTTTCCTATAACGAAAAAGCGTTCGTCTGTGCGTTGCATAACATTAATTCTCGAGAGAGATTGCCCAACATGCAACGCACACCAGGGAAATTCAACCGGTGCCAATGGCCAACGATGTTATCCCAACCCTTAGTTTACACCAACATGCACCATCTTCTCGTGTGGAAAAAACGGTCGCATCTGTAACCAACCGATGCAACCGAGATATGCTGCACACGCATATCTTCGGTCCAATAGCGTCACACACACGCAAATTGCGTTCTCTTACCATTGTTTTACAGTGAGCATCTCGGTTGCAAAACCAATCTACAGGCAATGTAGTAACCATGCTCGTCTACCCAAGAGAAGCAAGCCGATGTATCACCACCTGCACCATTTACCCAACGAGCGATATAGGATCGGCGGTAATGTTGTGTGCGGTCGCCGGTCGTATAAACATCCATCATCCACGTAGACAGTATTGCCCAACTGCAACCCTTTTCGGTTGTAATTCATAGTTTAAATTAAAGTAAACACCCTCGGGCATGATGGTTCACTTCATCTGTAGACGTTGCTCACGATTCTGAACTATGTATCTGGGTATCCACGGTTCGCATGCTGAGGGATACTCAGCATAAACAGCCATGGTAACCATAGTGCGTGTGTGTTTCCGGTGTCCGTGGTATTGGGCCATGGATTGCAGGCCGATATTTAGCGGTAGTCGAGTTTAAGTCGCCACAAATTACGGTTGCGCCATAGAGTGTTGGAATTATAAAAGCGTTTGATCTATACCTTAATTCAATTTAACGAATAATGTGTTGCGGAACAATATCAATAGTTTATATTAATTTGTGTATCATCTATACATTAATTCAATTTAACGATTAATGTGTTGCAGAACAATATCAATAGTTTATATTAATTTGTGTATCATCTATACTTTATTTGAATTTATAGACTAGAAGTGTAACAGAGCAACGGACGGTGGTTAATGTAAAAAATAAAGAAGTTACTAACATAAAGACCATTCATTTAATTTAGACCTTGTGTTTAATTTTGTTTTTTTGATTGTTAATGGCGAATGGCGGAGTTTTGTTACGACTTGTAAGGTGAACTTGTAGGAGTGGCAGTTTTCGTGAACCTGTCCCATTGACGGCACATGACGAAAGACTGGAAAAACACCGCACACTCACTTAGATTCGCTCCTTTTTATACTAATTATTTACATCTCTTATGTTTATGATATCAAATTGTTTAAAGCTATCACTCGCCACATTATTTTGCTCTCCTTCAAATAGAATTTGACAATTTATCAGTTCGGTGTTTTAAAAATTACTTGCCTTCCCGTTCCTATTTCCTACCTAATCAATCTGATTGAATGGTAAAACTTTGAATGACGACACTACAGAAGCGTATTTCGTTCAGTTTTTTGCCACTAAGAACCAGACATTTTATAAGCGTGGAATAATGAAGCTTTCAGGAAGACTACAAGAAGTCATCAAAATAGAAAATACATCTTTAATTAAAAGTTGAAAAAAAAAATCATGTTTTATTTGTATGAAAAAATCGGCAATTACTTCCCCGCCAACTTGCATGGCTCCACAAAGCTCAACCATTAATATTTCCCATATAGATTTATTGCGGATTCACACTGAATGCAGTCAGTGGATTCGCAACTGAATGCCGTCAACGACAACCAATAAACAACTGTCAGCAAACAGTTGTCATAACAACGAAACAATAAAATCAAAACGAACTGTCATCAGAAAAACTCCTTTTTCGTTACCAGCTTGGCGACCACAGATCGCAACTCATTTTAATCACTAAATATCAAAGTAATCGTTTGAAATAAAGGCAATATTTAATAACATTGAATCATTATTATTATTGAGATATCAAAGGAACAGGATCGAGTTAAGATAAATCATTTCCTTTTAAGCGCATTTTTAATTGGCAATTGTTACAGCCAACGGAACCAACATCACTGCACACCAGGAGACATCATTGTTCCTGACGTCATTTCCCCGGCCCACCAACGAAACACATTTGTTGGTGGACAATTGCAGTACGCAATTTTAAATAACACTCCTTATATCATTACATCCTATCCAAAATCTGTTACATAATTAACGTGCGTTAACTATCACCCCACTTTTAATCATAAAAATCGATCGCTAATTCGTGTCCTTACCCAAAGAAATACGTATCACATTCCTGAAAATAGTATATTTCCTCCGTGCAATAGCCACATTTTAAAACCATCATCCTTTACAATATAAAATCCCATCCCAAAACCCCCCGCCACTCTTTTTTTTTAGATTAGAAGTTTTGCGAAGAACGTCCGAGCGTACAGACAAATTAAATAAAAATAATAATAGAATCGTTTTTCTTTTCCAAAACTCCGAGTATAATGCTCTTACCGTGCTTGCGAGAAAACAGGGCATTTGCGCTTGTTAAATACTACAAACTTAATAGTGTAAAATCTTCACATCCTTGGCCAAATATGTGGGCTTACTGCGGAATCCATCCCTTAACTAGATAAGTAAATATTTTTTTGGTTTGGTTGCACTGGTAATCGTTATTTTCGATGTAAAAATCGTCCCTGAAGAGGTTAATTCATAAGCAAATGATCCAGGTTCGGAAGTCTAATAAGTAATTTGCACGAAAGAGAAATCACAAAAGTAATAAAGAAAAAGATTGGGAGAAGCGTGCGGATTATGTCAACCATACCTACCACCCAAGTACCCGCTAATTGAGGCTTAAGATAAGAACATCAAAAGCCTAACCGCAAAACAAGCCGAAAATAAAAATAGAAATAATTTCCTCCAAAGGAATGGTAACATTATCTTAAATCCTATTTACATTGCATTCACACATTGTAAGCAATATTTCAGTTCTGTTCTTCTATCTTATATTATCTCAAATGTAATGAATACTCAAACTGAATTCCTCGATCCTATGTTATCTTGAATATACAAACAAAACCTAAACCCAATTCCTTTCATCCTACGCTATTCCGAAAATGTATACAATACCCAAATCCAATTCGTTTTATGAATCGTTATCTCGAATATGTAAACACTAGTCGTGTTTTCGAGTTAGAATAGTTTTAAAGTGAAAAATGAAAGTCAGTCGTCCACTAGCCCCCGAACGGAGATAATTTGTAATAAAAGTAAAATAGTTTTAAGTATGTAAAAAGTTATTTAAAATAAACTAAAATTAAGAAAAAAACTAAATTGTGTTTTTGTGGAATAAATTAATAAAACCCACATTTATCTGGTTATCGTCCAAAGACAATATGATCTACATCGAACCCTAGTGAACTAGTGAAAAAGTGAAATATAGACTATTGTCCAAAGACAATAAGATCATCATAGAACCCTCAAACCAAGTGAATAGTGAACTATAAACTATTGTCCAAAGACAATAAGATCCATAAGTAAATAAAAAATAGAATACAATTAGTTTTAAGAAAATTAAGTCATTTTAAAATAAAGTACTATTAATAAAAAAACTGAAAGTGTGTTTTTGTGGCATCATTTATAAAACACATTTATTTTGCGCAGCAGGTTCTTCGGGAAAATTACATGGAAAAACGAAAAAGCTAATTCTTGGAATCAGTAGGAATTTCTATATTAACCAGTTATACACAAAAATATTACATTCATTAAAGTATTGAAGCATTTACTAAGCCGTATTAGTTATGTTCTTCCTGAATATCGAAAACCAGATAGTTGGAGATCGATGCATGATAATGCATCTGTTGCATAATTAATATAAATAGTTTCCAAACCTCTTTCCACCCAGATAATTACGCAAATTCTCGTCCTTAATCCCACAATTACCTACATACCATACACAAAACAACATTTCCCACGCTGAAAAATATCACATTTTCATTTTCCTAACAAAATACAATCCCATCCTAAAAGCCGTTTCAAGGCCCAACTTTCCGCTCTACATAATCGGTAATTTGAGAAGCTTTAAATAAAACAAAAATTATTTAAATAAATTAAGTGAAAGGAAAATAAAATATATGGTATATAAAAAAATTAGAATAAAAAACAGTTGACGATTTTTTTCTTTCAAACCGTGATTCATGCGGGTGGCGAAAACGCTTCACAACTAAATTGATCAACCAGAAGCACTTACAATTATTTTGTGGTTGGTCCAAGTAACAATAAAAATATTGTGGGGGTTCTCTATACTACATGGAGAACCAACCCACTATTTTAGCCCCATTTCGACCGCTAACAGCGCGTCACCTTAACCCAGATTCCCCCTACAAACTATTTCACCTGAAAACCATCGTGCAACCGCTGGGGAAATTAACGAATTATCTAATTTGGTTCCCACGGTCAGAATTCCCTAGCCGATGTAACGTCACTTAGACTTCTCCCAGACACTCTATTCGCTGGGTGTTGGAGACGGAGCAGCACACGACTGCCGACTGGCAGACTGAGCATCGCACATTTTATACTCTGGCTCTCTTTGTTCCTGTGACAACATGCGAACGAGGGAAAGGAGACAAAAAGCGAATATAAGCAGCGGCAGTTGTGGAGTTGAGAGTCAAGTAGTCAAACGCTGCACACCAATATTTATAAGGAGATCTAATTCAGATGTTGTATATTTAAAGTAAATAAACGTTTCAACTTTCAAACGAGTAAACCGAGTTTACAAATTGGTCCTTCGAGCCGGATCAAGTCATCGAGGGAAACACAGCAGCTGCCGACTGGACAACACAAGCTGTGCAACGTGGGATCCAAGCGTTTCAACTGCAACGCATTGAAGCACACCCCCTGCGACCAAACAGTTGCGTAAGGACAGGCGGTCGTGCAGCCTAACCAGCCAGCAGCAAACAGTTGCGTAAGCTACAGCCGATCCACAAGCATCGGAATAAAGTAGCTAGTGGCAATTTCGATCCACAAGCATCGAAAGGAAAGCAGCTAATTCACATGGCTACCAGTGATTCGCCAAGCAAGGCAATGCTGCAAGCTGCAGGAGACAAACATTAATATTGTGCAAGTGCAAACATTTAAAATCGTGGAAGTGTGTTATATAATTAACAGTTGTTAAAGCAGTAAAATAAAATTCAAAAGAACAATAGTTTAAATAGAAAAGAAAAATACAAATAAAAGTGTGTTAGTTGTGTTTAAGCAAATTCAAATGTAAATAAAAGTATAATAAAACTCAAAAGAATAATAGTTTAAAATGACAAAAAAAAAGGAAATGAATTACAAAAGCAGCCAACGTAACACGAAGCAGCGAAGAAACCAACTCCACCACCAGAGTGAGTACATTATTAATAACATAAATGTTGCAGCACAAGCAACAACAATAACAACAAGGGTGAATCGATTTTTTAACGACAAAATATAAGGAGAACCGATTCATCACAATTCAAACTGCAAACCCAGCTCACCACTTCGGAGCTGCTACGCCCTAAAAGTAATCACGAGAGATCGCACCATAGGTTGTCGTATTTGCTAAGTTTTGCACTAACATTCCAGTGCATTCGACATGGCATGATCGACCAGGAAACGGCCATTGGCAACAGCACTGGATCATAGAACAGTTTTTGCTGTAATTACTATTCTATGGTACGGGCTTTTAATCTGCTGATTCTAACGGCGGAGAAGAAAATCACGTATGAGTGCATACAAATAGGAGCATGCGGTGGAAAAATGTTGCTATTTGTTTTATAATTGTCCCCTTGTTCAGCTGGCCTTCTGCCTCATAAATATAAATATATGTGATAATTGAAATTAATTTTAAAGTAAATGGTGTCAACAATAAATCCAGTGCGGTTAAAGATAAAACCTCTTTTTGTTCGTTTTTTTCTTTGTGATTTCTGGTCAAGTGAACGATCACCGGACCATTCAAATTCTGCTGTGTCCGTAGCGACAATAAAAAATCCATTTAAATTGTTAACGAAGTGTTATATAATTAAAGTTCAATTAATTATCCCTCCCCCTTTGAATTATTAACATCTCGTGTCTTCACGCACATATCCTTCCCGTATCCTTCCCTTCCCTCCAAATTACTAATTTCCTATTTCCTTTGCAATAGAATATTCCCTTTACAATAGAATATAATTTAAATAAAAGTAAAACCCCATTTAAAACCCCATTCACATTGCAATAGTCATCTTCTTTTTATTAGCCATAGTCGCCCCCTATTAGCCAATTGCCAATTCGGCCGCTTCCTCGAAATCACTATCGTGGAAGCGGAACGAAAAAGCATATGTGGAAGACACACCAGCGACTTTTCTGCAAGAACACACAGGGTAAGTTCTGTAACACAACTATAATCAAAAACTCAATTGTTATAAAATAAACATTTAACAGAAACATATATACCAAAATTTAGAAAATACATATATGACAAGTGCAAGGGGCAAACATTATTCAAGTGAAAGTGCAAAGTTAAATTTAGGGGAAATAAAATTCATTACAACTAATTCGAAGAAACAAAGAAAGTAATCACGGTATCAAACGACTTACTAATCGCATGCATCCTCGCAATAATTATTACCTACACGGTAGGGATGTTGCGGGGGTTTCTCTAAACTACACGGAGAACCACCCACCATTCCCAGCCAATCCCATCAAGTTTCGACCGTCTTATAGCGCGTCAAACCAACCCCATTCCCCCCTACTTACCTGTTCACCTGCAAGGAATGTTACCTCCAAGGGCGCATAGCTAAACTCATTTTTCCATGCGGACAACGCATAAAAGAGTTTAGCTTCCCTGTCGATTAGCGACACCCAAATCTAGCCGGACGAAGTTGTCGCATCATTGCAGAACCGCTTGGGAAAATTATCAAAACATTCGATTGAATCACACGATAATATTTCCCTAGCGTTACTTGGCCTTTTCCCAGTTCCTCCATCCGCTGGCGATCAAACATCTCTTTACCCAGGTGAATAGCGTAAAACACACTTTCCTCTCCTCCGCATTTTTTCCTTTCTATAGCCATGCGCCGCCGGGATAATCATCACACCACACTACCCCAATGTGGAACACCTCGGAGGCCACATTACCACACGCACACTAAGCCAGATCAACCCCGAGTTATTGCGCTTCTCGCTTTGTGTTTTTCGTCCACTCTGCGCACATCGGCGTGCAACGAATGCGTCAGCGCTTGTTCACCCCGGTGCGCATGGGGAAACGAAGAGCGCACAAGAGAGAGCGCAATCACATCGGCTGGCTAGTGCGCACTAGCAATAAATTTCCCTTTTTTACTTCTCGTCACCTTCTTAAACCAGAGTCCCAGTCAGTCAGATTTTATTCGCCCAACGAGCAGGAGCCGAGAGCCGCCGTAAACGCGCAACAGTTTATATTTTAAATAGTGTCGGTACCGCCATCATATCTGTAAATTCTAATTTAGACGCAAAGACAATGTCACCAGTTTACATTTTAAATAGTGTCGGTACCGCCATCATATCTGTAAATTCTAATTTAGACGCAAAGACAATGTCACCAGTTTATATTTTAAATAGTGTCTGTACCGCCATCATATCTGCAAATTTTAATTTGGACGCAAAGACAGTGTCAGCAGTTTATATTTTTAATAAAAAATCATGTCCAACATCAAAAATAAAATAAGATAAAACAGAGAAGAAACCATACCAAAGTGTTTGTTTTCGCTGTTCCGTGTCCGCTCAACCGCAGGAATCAACGGCTGTTCCATTTTTCTCAGGTGTGTCATCTAGCGAACTCTGATGGAGCTTCTATTAAACCCGCATCCTTCCAAAGAAAATAACATATGTAAAATTAAAAAATAGTCGTTGTTGCAGTATAGCAACAAACATAAAATTGAACAAGCTCAGACGTCGTAAATTGATGTAATATACAACCAATTCGTTTGGGATCTTTAACAATCAAAGATTTTGAAACAAAAGGAAACATTTACGCACTAAAGCTCCTCAGAGTATGCAACTTTAAAGTTGTACAAGAAACTCTGTCATGCCACTGAATGCCTTTCGAAGTGCTCTTAGGCTATGAAGGAGATTCAGCTGGCTGATAGCAGGCCCGTTATTGAAATCGCTGAAGGCGAGCAGAAGGAGAAATTTTGACTGCAAAGACAGTTCTGTTTTTACAACTAACATCTTAAGTACGGTTTGGAAAAAGAAGTAAAAAAAAGACCACCGTTTTTTGTGCTTAAAAATGCGCTTGGAAGCAGTTGTTCCTGCAGTTAAAAATAAAGCTGACCAGCAGTTTTTCTTTAATTCTGTAATTTAAATTGTAAGCTTAATTCTGCATTCGATTTGCAAATGGTGGCCGTTTTATTTTGAAGTTGATTCTGCAGTTTGACTTAAAAGGTGAATTGTTCCTTAAATTCAATTAAATTGGAATCCAATGAATCTTTCGACTTGCTTTTCATTTGTTACAATTTTGCTGGTTTGAAATACAACACATTGGTCCTTCGAGCCGGATTTCAACATCCGAGGAAAGAAATCGACACCACGCAGCCTGGAAAGAAGACATAGTCTAAGGTTATTTGGATCATCTGAACGACTACATCGATGTGCGTCGACCAGAAGTCTATCGAAAGCGTATGCACAAGCCTTAGCCACAGATAGTTACAGCTCGGAATATCAAAGTACAGATTTGTCATCACCAAAAAGGGAATCTCTCCTGTCTCGATTGTTACGTCGCAGTGGTAGAACAAAGCAGCGACAAATCGAAACCTTCTCAGCAGAATTTCCTCTAGCTGGATGGTTTGATTCGCGACCTGTTCACTTGCATAGCGTTGGCGCGCAAACTTGTAACCATGATGTTAGAATGTCGCATACCTTATTAAATTCAACTTCTTACGATGGTTCTGAGCTAAGTCAACGATCATCAACTCTACCCAGACGGCACCGCCGTCACATGTATAGTGAATCAACATTTGGGGTATCATCACGCGATTGTGCACCGATTCGACGACGTTCTCCAGATTCTGACATCCAACAAACCTCAACGAAGAAGCTTCACGCCGAAATCAAGGTAGGTGGCAATTCCCATAACTTTTAATATAAATTAACATAAGCGATCCGAAGTGATCTTAAAATAAAGAGTGTTGTGTGGTGTGGTGAAATTTCAACTACTTTCGCGGCAAGGTTATCGTTTGGTTGCTGAATTTGTTGGAGTGAAACGCTAGTTGGGTCATATACAGGCGCCATAGTTTTTTCTCCGGTGAAGATTGGCTGTACAACAGATTCTGGATAATTCGGTTTGCCTTGTTCCCGTGAAATTATACACCAACACAAATAATTACTGAAAATAAAAATTATTAAATAAAACAAAGGATGTTGGAAAATAAAACGGCCAACTACATCGTAGTGTAACTAAGGTGATTTGTGGTGTGCGCGTCGAACCCCACCGAGTGATCCTACACCTCAGCATCACCTCCGGAAAAGTAAGTGACCTAAAGACTGGAAAGAATGCTCAGGTGTAACCTAAGGGGCGCACACCTAACCGGTGAAAAGGTCACATAAACGGGTACGTGCAATGAACCATTTTGACCGTCGTCCGGCACAGTTTTCCGGGCAAGTAATAATAAACCTATTAAATGAGGAAAACTCACCCACATATAATAATGCAGGTGACATCATCAATTCAAAAGCAAGACATCGATTTCAAGCGGCAACGTAGTTGCAAACGTTTGAAACTCGATACCATAAGCAAGTGCGGGACACCTGCACATCGACCTAGCAAAAACAACAATATGACGATGCAGTACAGCCAACGAGAATAGCGTTTCGTCGCACAAGCGTGCGACACATCTCCTATATAATACAAACACGAGAGATGCAACGCATGCCCTTAAAAGGACACATCTCCCAAATAATACAAACACGAGAGATACAACGCATGCCCGTGTAAAGACACATCAAGTCGCACGTATGGGCTATACGGGCGATCTCTGATATTAAATAAGTATCCATAAAAAATCCACACACATAGCGCCCATCACTGTAAATATGATGTCTAGATACACACCACCAGGGGTACGGTGCAGCTATGAACATTGATGCCGGCTTCTGCGATGACTTACACAGCTCAGGGCAAAGTTGTGATCACTTCCTTGGCTGTGTGAGAGACCATCGCTAAGAGTAGATCTCCGCATGAATTGGTTCGCGGAGAAATGGCTCCGGCTGTGTTGGTGGCAAAACCAACCCCTAAGTACCAAAATCACAGCCGTGGAGTTAGATAACTGGAGACATCGAGAGCGATCGGATCCCGGTCGAGCGATTAATCTAGAGACAGTGCGACTTGTATACCGATAGTCCAAATCAACGCGTGGTGCAAAAAGAATAATACGCGCTACAAATAATCGATTAACTCCGACTCGTATATTTCCAGTCAAGCGAACGCGTAGCCCAACCAAAAAAAAAACAGATACTCACTACTACGTAATTGACTAACCTAGTGCTACCCTGGTGCGGCAGGTTCGTAACCGATGGATCGTTGCGGTTCCATTTTTTTAAAGCTAAAACCGTAGAATTCAAACTTATTACCCTATACTTAACGTAAATTTTTTGTGTTAATAAAACCAATATCATCTGTGCGTTAATCTTAAGATATATCTTGTGTTAATAAAAGAAATATCATTTGTGCGTTAATCTTAAGATACATTTTATGTTAACAAAATAAATATTCTTTGTGTGCTTAATCTTAAGACGAATTTTATCCTTTGTATGTTTAATCTTAAGATACATATTGTGTTAATAAAATCAATATCATTTGTGCGTCAATCTTAAGATACATATGGTGTTAATAAATCAATATCATTTGTGCGTTTAATCATAAGATACATATTGTGTTAATAAAATCAATATCATTTGTGCGTTAATCTTAAGATCCATATGGTGTTAATAAATCAATATCATTTGTGCGTTTAATCATAAGATACATATTGTGTTAATAAAATCAATATCATTAGTGCTTAATCTTAAGACGAATTTTATGTTAACAAAATAAATATTCCTTGTGTGCGTAATCTTAAGACGAATTTTATTCTTTGTGTGCTTAATCTTAAGACGAATTTTATGTTAACCCAAATAAATATCCTTTGTATGTTTAATCTTAAGATATATTTAGTGTGTTAATAAAATAAATATCATTTGTATGCTTAATCTTAAGATACATTTTATGTTGACAAAATAAATGTTCTTTGTGTGCTTAATCTTAAGATACATATTAGATTAATAAAATAAATATTATTTGAGTGTTTACTCTAAGACAAATTTTGTGTTAAAGAAATAAATAGTATTTGAGTGTTTGATCTTAAGACAAAGATGAGTCGCACGTTTATGTTCACATGACCATACAGACTAAAAACATCAAATGAAGATATCAAACGAGAAATCAAATTGTTTCCCACCCACCAAGACAACAGTGAACGATCACCAGACGGACGAGGTACGATTTGGGGACGTCTTGGTGAACCTGTGTCGGGCCGACACACCATCAAGACCACTAAAATACCCATAGATTCGACACCAGAATAAACGACTGATGTGGTAAAAATAGATTGTGAAGCGGATCGATTATTTTAGAGGCAGTTTTTAAACCAACATTCAGCTAACAGAACGCGGAACTTATACTTAGTTAACAAAAATCAAAACACAGTCCACTTTTTCAAATCTGAGGTTGTTTATTGTCCACCATCTACAGAATAGCAACGCATCGATATCTTACAGTTCCATCAGGTGCACTCCTCCTGTCCGATATTGGATTCGCCCCACGTATAGGTAATCTCGGTGTGTTCGGGTCTTCCACGCACCAGTGCATTCAGTCGGCGAATCTTCGAGGTCCAGCAGGTGCACCCCCTGATACTGTCGGTTGCGGTGCCAATTACGACAAAAATCCTCTCGTTTCACCACTGCATCTCCGCCCGCGTGCAACCAGCTACGTAGATATTCTCGGTGTGGGTTTAATCTCCACAGAACATAATAAGCAAGCAAAAAACATCTAATTGGATCGACTGCTTGCAGAACATTGCGACCGAGTTAACCGCCGATCACAAGGCCTGGATTACTCCGCCAAATCCATTCACATGAATGACGCGCGGTTAAGGAACCTGGAGCAAGCGTTCGAAGACGCAAGGGGACTTCATCAGAAAATAATCGCAGCTCCAAGTGATGAGGCTAAGGCGCGATATATGGAAGAGTTAACTTTCCACCAGCTCAAGAAATTGTACTACAGCTATTCCTCTGAGCTGAAAGCACAGTTACACCAGACAGAGTCCCAATCCCTATTGCACAACTCATTCAACGGCTCCATGGGAGGCACAAAGGCGCCAACGGCAGAATTAAAGCGTCCCCCCATTAAAATTCCTACCTTCTCCGGCTCCTATCAGACTTGGCCGGAGTTCAAAGGTTTGTTCGAGAGTCTCATCATAAAGAACGCTACCATATCCGATGTGCACCGTCTACATTACCTCAAGGCAAACTTGAGTGGAGAAGCGGAACTTCTGCTGCGAAACACTGCGATAGTCGACGGCAATTTCGAGTCAGCATGGGCAACACTAGTCAAAAGATACCAAAACCTGCGGTTGCTCAAGGATAACCAATTCAGCCTACTTTTCGATCAGTCTGCACTCACTCATGAGTCGGCTGATGGAATCAAGGCACTGGTAGACACCACCAACGAGGCCAAGCAATCTCTTCAAAACCTTGGGGTCTCAGTTACATCATGGGAAGATGTTCTGATCTACCACACGGTTCAAAAACGTCCCCCCAATACGCGCGGTTTATGGGAGTCGCATATTGCATCGTATGTCGACTATCCAGCTTATGACGTGCTGGAGGAGTTCTTGCTTACGAGGGCAAGAACTTTGGATGTCATTGCACAAACGACGTCCAGTGTTCCTCACGGGAGATCCAGGGGAACAGCCGCTGCAGTCCGTGTTCACAATGCAACCGTCGACAAGTGTTCAATGTGCTCGGGTACACACTTGCTCCGCAAATGTTATAAATTCCAGGCTCTCAGTCCTTACAGGAGAAGAGATTTAGTAGACAAGCTCCACTTGTGTGCCAACTGCCTGTCGAACACTCACAGAACTCAAGAGTGCACAAGCAGGTTTACTTGTATACATTGTAAGCGAAAACATCATTCGTTGCTGCATTCGGACGATGTACGCCCATCCACTCCCAAAAATGACTCTGCTTCGGTGACGACTCCAGCTAGCACAACTGCTGCCCAAAATTATCAGGCACAATCAACGGAGGATTCAGCGGTCTCCTGCAGAAAAACTTCGGCATTCAACGCCTGCATCGTCGAAAACAACAATATTCAAACGGTTCTTTTGGCTACAGCTCTAGTGAAGGTTTACACAACCACGGGTCAGCCTCTCTTGGACCCTGGATCGGAAGCATCCTTCATTACCGAGTCAGCATCACGGACATTGAGGCTCAAAGAAGAGAATGGAAACATGTCCATCTATGGCATCGGAGATAAAAGGATGAGAGCATCAACGAAAAAGGTATCACTCATCATTCAATCGAAGGTCAACGAAACCTTCAAAATACCGATTCAAGCCTTTGTTTTGCCTAAAGTCACCGCGACACGCCCCATGCGTAATCTACAATGCTGGAACTGGGGCCACCTAAAGAGTATCGAGCTGGCTGATCCTACTTATTATAGGCCAGGCAAGATTGACATCCTTCTTGGGGGCGATGTTTACTCAGCGCTTCTTCTGGACGGAATGATCAAAGGAGCGCCTGGCACCCCTATGGCACAACGCACCGAATTAGGATGGGTGCTCTCTGGTGGCATTTCTGACCATCAGTCATCAGTAGCATCGTTTCACTTAAGAACGAGGGTTTCTGAGTTCGATTCTCGGTTGACAAGAAGCGGTGGAATGGTGGATGAGGAACAGAGAAAGACGCCTTCACCCTTCGAGAAGTCACAGCGGCGAGCGAATCGTGAACATATGGTCCAGCCACCAATTAAAAGGGTAATACGCCCAGAGTTAGGATTATTTCAGTCGTGTACGCGTTCGGTGGTGAAATGGTTTAATGAAGTTTAATATACATGTTTAATAAACTTCAATAGAAAGTTTAATTTACATGTTCACTTCAATAGAGTATAAACTCACAAACCAAAGAAAGTTTAATTTATATGTTTAATAAAAATCAATAGAGTATGAACTCACAAATTTAAGTAAGTTTAATTTAAATGTTCACGTCAATAGAGTATGAACTCACAAATCAAAGAAAGTTAAATGCTTAAAAAGTTCAATAGAAAGTTTAAGTTAGATGTTCACGAATTCAATAGAGATATGATGCAATAAAAATAACATTAAATAAAAATACTTAATCGTGGAGTAACGGTTATTTGGTACTGGAATTGGCTTGCTGCTGACGAAGTAAAAACGGAACACCCACGTCCAAGTGAGAAGAATCAGGGTTTTGTGACACAACTATAAATATTAAAATGCAATTGTTAAAAAACCTTTAACAATTTGGCGCAGCCGGTGCTCACTGTTCAGTAGTGTACCGGTTCATAAATAAATGAACCTTAAATCCGATGTAATTAGTAAACCTCGGGGGTACAAGGCTGATGGTGAGAAGAGTCCAGAGGCTCTTTACGCACCTACATTCCCACAGCAAGAAAAAGTGAACTTGGATTTGCTTGTGGGTCTGTAAGCAAAATTAAAATAAAACAAATAAAAAAGTTCAAAAATCAAAAAATCAAAATAAACGGATAGAAAATTTCAAAACTAACAAAAGTAAAAATTTCCAAAAAATTCTCAAAAATCAAAAATAAAGCAGAAATAAAACTAAAATTAACAACAATAAAAAAAATGTACAAAACTAACCAAAAATTTCAAAATAAAAAATTTATAAAATTAAATTATTATTCAAACAAACATCCAAAATAAAATAAAAATTTTCAAAAAATTGAAATTAAACAAAAAATTCTCAAAAATCAAAAATTTCCAAATAATCAAAAATAAAGCAGAAATAAAACTAAAATTAACAACAGAACATTTAAAATTTGTTTACAGAATTAAAAAAAAAACCTTCAAAAAATCCAAAAATTTTCAAAAAAAAAAAAATAATAATAAAAAGAAAAAATTTCAAAATTTCAAAAAATAAAAATTTCCAATAATTTTAAAATAAAACAAAATTAAAATTTGTCAAAAGTAAAATTTTCAAAAACCATATTAAACAAAAAATAGAATCAAAACTTAAAAATAAAAGACAATTTAAAAATTTTTTTCAAAAACCAAATTACAAATAAATAAAATTTCAAAAAATTAAAAAGAAGAAAAAGAAAATACCAGAACAAATTTCACGACAAAATTAAATTAAAATTTTAAAACATAAAATTTAACCAAGATTCAAAAAAAAAAAAAAAAAAAATACTATTTAATTAAAAGACAACATTGTGAAAGTGTTACAAATAAATAAAAGTTCAAAATATTGAAAATAAGAAAAGAAAATAGATAATAAAACTAAAACAGACATTAAACAAAAAATTGTTTCAAAATTGTTTTAATAACTGTCTCATCATCAAACTGTACGTGAAATAGAATATTGTGCATATATACAAACCTGTTGTTTTAATAACTGTGTCTCATCAACAAACTTGTTTCATTTGGTTTTCCTTTGCTGCCTTCGAGGATTAACCTGTGGGGTATTTGACTGGATCCGCGTCCGTGTTTACGCCGCTATCAAATACCATACCCACAATGTTATGGAGCTCCATAACCGTAACGGAAACTATCGAATATCCCAAATAAACCTTTACCCGTAACCGTAACCGAATCTGATACAAAAGTTCCAGACAAGTTCGGATAGGGGCACGTAATGACAGTTTTTTTTTCCCGGCCGAGCCGACATACTAGCTGCGCAAGATACGACTCCAACCCAACACCCATTCCACCACATCGAGCTACTTTGCAGCCAGCTCCAGTCCCACGATTACCAAATAGTCACCAAATGGCGGCTGTCTCAAACACATTCAGCCTACAGTTGCTTGTTTCTGTTCCTTTGTAGTGCTCCCGAAGCCCTACCATCCTCCCACAACTCCCTCAACCCCAATATACATGACCCATCATCCCAGTTCCCGATACATTACACACCCAATATCCCATCTCCCAATATACCTATCCCATCCATTATCCCACTTTCCCATACAATATACATATCCCATCATCATCCCATTAATCTAAACGATTTCCAAAAATAGTCATCTTATCTACATAGCAGCTTCAATAGCGGTTGTCTAATATAACGATCCCAGAATCGTCACCAAGCAAATATAGCAAATACTCAATGTGACGATTCTGAAACCAAATCGAGCAACCAGCAGCTGCTAAGAAGAATAAATTCCGGCATCACAAGCCAAAAACCTGAAGCGAGCAAGCAATGGCTTTTCAGAACAAAACACTCTTGTTTCACAAGCCAAAAACCAAAATCTCAATAGAGATATGATGCAATAAAAATAACATCGATTGTGATTGGCCAAAAGACGCTCATGCATTGCCGCCTTTCAGGTAGCTAGAGAGGAAGATGACCCTTTTTTCGCAGGTTCGACTTCGTTCATCAAAGAAACTTAACCAAAAAAATGACAAAGAAAGAATTTGTACTTTTGCCAGCAGTCGGAAAATAACCAGCAGTCGAAAAATAACCACTTCGTAATCACAACTCCTTTACCTACCACCTATCCCGAATAACCACTTACCTAAAACCCCCTAACCTATCCCTTTCCATCCACTCATCCATTCTCCCATAGCGGGGCATATGTGCGACGGGTGAAACCTAACCCCTTCTCTGTCGCACATTGATCTAATTACTAACCTTTTTATTAGCACGAAGATCGGGTTTGTACTCCAACATTAAATGTATACTTGTGTGCAAACCTCGATCTGATACAATATAAAAAGGGCGGCCCATCTTGGTTTCGGGGCAGTCAAACACAGTCAGTCGCGGCAGCCAGCCGCAGCCTGTCTAAATACACTTAATTAAAATAACAAAGCATTCATTTTTATTTCGACCCGGAAGGTAAGTTAGAAAGCTACCACAAAATTAAATAAAATATTGTTGGGTACCGATATACTCCGGTACACCCAACAGGAGTAAGGCTAGCTGATCCTTCAGGAGAGTCAGATAAGTAACGAAAAGCGAAAGGGCCTCGTTTCATCCGCTGGCTCAAGACAAGAATATTAACGTTCGTTTTGTAAAAGTAATGTAAAGAGTTTCTGGAGAAAGTTTCTTTATGTTAAAGTTTTTTTTTTTTTTTTTTTGTTAAACCAATGGAAAGAGTGTGCCAGTTTTGTTTTTGCCTTTAATAAAACCTACAAACGTAAAATTAAAAGTGTTTTTTTTTTAATAATCATAAATGAAATAGTCCACGCTCTTCCCTCGGACGAGACGACAAAACACGGTCCTCGGACTTCAATATAATCTCAACGGAGATTATAACACCTTTAATTATAAAAGAGTTTTTGATCATCACTCAAGGCGTTGCATCGGAAATATTGTTGAATCAGTGTTATAAATATAACTCGCACGAGTTACGGTATGTGTGGCGGTTCTGTCGAACGCCACTACTTACGTGCTCATTTACCACCAGGTAACCATTTCCACGCGCGTCCTACTTCATAAAAAGCGTGTACTTACCTGCCTTGGTCATACCATAACCACAGAAAAACCTGTGAAACATAATGTCTGCTGATATGAAAAATACATCAACAACAACGGACATTCACCACAAGGGCACAGTGGTACGAAACACATCATGTTCCTTAAAGGCAATCCGGTTGCACATACAGAAATCAACATTGCCCAACAAGTATCAAAGAGATGCCTCTTAATGTGTCTACCACATACCACAGGAGATATTTCTTCCTTTTTGTGGTCGTCTATACCCATATCGACAAGCGAGTTTGTTGGCATCAGCGAAATGCCCCTGAAATACAACTCGGTACAACATCACCAGGCCGACATGATTCCTTGACGTTGACCATGTAGTGTTCCGGAACCCTACTGTCTTCCTTTAATCCTAACATCAATCTTAACATATCCATTTTTACACACAATATCCTCATTTTCCATAATATATATATATATATATATATATATATATATATATATATATATATATATATATATATATATATATATATATATATCATTATAATAATAATTATATCTTTCATTCTCAAACATATTACTCATTTATCCATTATCACATTTCATACATTCATTTGCACATCAATCAATTCAATAGTATCAATATATTTGCATATTGAGAAAACCCCTTTTCATATTAATACATTTCTTAAACAGTAATAAATAACAATTAAATTGAATCAATATCCATATTTCCACATATCCATTACATTAGCAATACATTTTAAACCCTTAACAGCAAATAACTACATAATATGCACATACAAAATCAATTTGAAACCATCCTTTATATAATAATATATAACAACACATAATCCTTTCATGAAAACACATTCCTGTTATCCGAAGTAAATAAGCAGCTGCAATCAATTTTAAATCCTTTCATGAAAACACATTCCCGTTATCCGAAATAAATAAGCAGCTGCATAGTTTGCAATAGTTTCAGTTTTCATCCCTCTTATGAGTTTTTGCACAAGCAACTCGATTTTGATTTCGTTCAGAGAAAGTTTTGAGTTTGGATATAGAGTTACAACTAGTAGGAAGTTGAAAGGAGACCTCCGAGAGAGGAAGTTTGAATTAGCTTGTTGAGTTTTGTGTTTTAATTTAATAAAAGACAGTTTTGTATATTGAGTTACAACTTTTGTTTTGTGTTTTAATATTGTTTGTGTTTTAAAATAAATATATTGTTGAATTATAAATATTAACGCGTTTATTATTAACCTCCACGCTCTTCCCTCGGTCGAGGAAGCACGGTGTATTGGAGACGTAACAACCATGCACACAGGACGAAAGCATTTTTCGCACACACGTGCATGGTGATTCATACAAGAGGACGCCGGCAACGCGCGCCCAAGCAGCGTGAAGTTCCACACCATGATGGTCGAATAAACATATCCTTTTATGGAAATGTAATGTACACGATCGGCAATAATGCTTTACGCACACGTTGATCGTGTAAGCACTTCAACCCCTTTTTTTTAGCAGAGTTACTCACACCTGCTGCGAACTTTAAATGGGTTCTATCCTGTGTATGCATACTTGCGGACACACACGATGAACAGCAAAGCAATCATCGTGTGTGCATTTCAACCCCTTTTTGTGTTGAACGATCTTACCTTATATGGTCACCGAGGCGATGAGCGAATGTGTGGTAGTCTATCGCTTCGATGAAGTTGGTAATCGCGATTTGGATTCCGTGAGGGCAGGTTGCCCTCACGTTAAAATACACATCTGTGGGGGTTTCTCTATTCTACATGAGAAACAACCCACAATTCCAACCACAATTCCTACCTAATTTCGACCGCTTTCAGCGCGTCATACCTACCCATTTCCTTTATATGTTATTACCCCGTAAAACATGTTAAACGGACGTATAGCTAAACTCATTATCCCATGCAAATAATGCATAATTGAGTTTAGCTACATTCTTGTCATACGGCAACTCTATTCTTGCTAACCATGATTTTCCCATCGGAAATCTCATAATGTCGGTTAGCAACAGCAAGTCTAAACGAACGACGCTGTTGCATCATAGCAAAATAGCTGGGGTTATTTCAGCGTCTTAGAGTCTGGTTCTCACGCGGATTATTTCCCAAGCATCAGCGGCGTCCTATCGACTTTCCCTCAGATCATCTATTCGCTTGGGATCAATGATCTCTTTTTGCAGGGGAGTAACATCATCTAGGTTTCCCTCTCATTCGTATTTCTTTCCACGGTTCAATGTGCTTCGACTACACCATAGCCGTACCACTGGGTTACCAGGTCGTGTCAGTAGCTGCATCTGATACCAACACACACAACCAAAGCTACCCCGAGATCACAGCATATCATGTTTTCTGTTCTCTCATTCTTCATGTCCGTCAATTACCCTATTAACAAAAGTTACTCACACTTTGACGGGCGTGAGGTTAAGAGAGCAGAGGCGTGGTCTCTTTTGGTTGTCCTGTGTGTGGAATGAAATATGAATTTCACCCCTAAGTAGAGTTAGTCACTATCCAATCTCCATCGCGGTCAGACACGCTGTCGCACGAGTCTAAATTTAAATACGCGTTTAATTCAGCAGTCATATCTCAATCGTCTAAGTGGAAGGTCGCGTCGCAGAGTTCATCAATAAAAAAAAAAAAAAAGTGTTTTCCATTTCCTTCGGTGGAATCTTTGCTTGTGGGATTTAAGTGAATCTGTGCCATACGTTGGCATTCAAACTTCAACCGCCACACATCTCTCGTGGGGCGGCCCAAGAGATTCGAATCTTGAATTGCGGTCTATTGAGTCTGATTGAGAGCCACGAGCGCTGAGTTAAATATTGTGCGTTTATTAATTTAATACTTCGATATAGTGTATCTCAAAACGAATGTGACATTGAATTTACTGATTTGATATTGTGTACCTCAAAATGAATGTAACATTTAATTTAATAATTTGATATTACGTAGCTCAAAACGGATGTGAACGTTCAACTTAATAATTGGATATTGTGTACTTCAAAACGAATGTAACTTTTAATTTAATAATTTGATATAGTGTATCTCAAAACGAATGTGACATCGATTTTACTAATTTGAGATTGTGTGCCTCAAAATGAATGTAACATTTAATTTAATAATTTGATATTACGTAGCTCAAAACGGATGTGAACGTTCAACTTAATAATTGGATATTGTGTACTTCAAAACGAATGTAACTTTTAATTTAATAATTTGATATAGTGCATCTCAAAACGAATGTAACTTTTAATTTAATAATGTAAATAAAGTGTGGACGAATAGAAAACAGTCGGCGTTTGAATTCACGGAGTCCGAGGAGCCGTGCCACCCGGTATTCTGCCATACCACGTAAAACGCCACTTATGCACCTGCTACCCCAATAGGAGCCCTTTCGACGTGGCTTTGGGAGCACCATCTTAAACGAAAAACATTGATGTAAATATAAAACATTTGTAAAATTGCTCGAATGCCCGATGCATATATAGTGTCGGTATTGGACAAGTCCCTTGCCTTAATTAATGAGAACCGGCCTTTTCTCTAGTAAACTTTATTTACCAAAAATCGCCTTTGTTCCCATTGCAATGTATCCATTGTCAGGACAGTGTAGTCACTTTCCGTCGGGAGTAATCCTTTTGAAATTGTGCCATGCTTATGTCCATTTAACTTGTTACAAAAAAAAAAATATATTGGATCAAGATGACACTTTAAGTCAAAAACAAATAGCACAAATCAGTGCCTTCGTGACCGTTGAACGAACAACATCGTTTGTCGCTCGGCAACAAAAAATAAATAAAATTATTATTCGCGTACACGTGCGTGTATCTGTGTTTGTGTGTATTCCGCAGTACCAAAGTGATCCGGTAAACATCGTTAAATATATAATTAAAAAACAATTAGTGCCGATACGCGTTGTACGAAGTGTATCTTTGCATGGGTGTGTGCACCCTATAAATACTTGAATATAAATAATTGTGACGATAATATAAAAATCGTACGTGTGAACATTGTGGGTGTGTGCGCGAGTCCACAATCTGTTTGTCCTTCGCGCAATAAAAGAAAAAACGAAAACAAAATAAAAAAAAAAAAGAAAAAAAAGTGAGAACACGTGGTTTATGGACGTAAATCAAAAATGCAAAATGACAGAAAAGAAACAAGCCATTAAAAAGCTAAAACCAAAGTCCGCGTTTATAAAACGCCCTGCGAGCTCCCCACTGACACGAGCGACAACAAAAGTCAACAAGCCAAACGAGGCAACAATAGACTTTTTCGAAAAAGGGCAAAAAATGGAAGCGGACAACTCATTCCCCCCGGTTTTATATAATGACGGCAAAGTAACAAATAATATGTTTGCATGTTTAGCGAGTACCGAGACTGAAGACGAGGAAGTGGACAACTCATTCCTCCTGGTTCCATATAATGACGGCAAAGTAACAAATAACATGTTTGCATGGTTAGCGACTACCGAGACTGAAGACGAGGAGGAGGAAATCAGCGACCTGGAAGCAAGGCTAGCAAGGGCACAATTAGCTGAGAAGCGTCGCAGAAAAAAAGAATTGGCTGAAAAGAAGCAGCTAATGGCGAAACAACAGCAGCAGAAACAACAGCAACAATGTACACAACACAACACTAACAAGCAAAAAGAATGTCCACCGCAACAGATGACACAACAACAACCAAACAACAGCAACAGGCAGCAAAAAGGAAAATGAAGATGCCACCCATCAATATTACAGATATGGATTGTAACGAACTGGTAAGTCTATGTAAGCTTTCTATTGGGGAGGATTTTTCAATTAAAAGACTGACAGGGAACAGGTTTGCCATACAGGCAAATTCCGTTGAGGACTTCGAAAAAATGAAAAATGTGCTAAAAGGGCCACCGCAGAATTTTACACGTACACCCTGAAAGAAATAAAAAATATAACGGTTCTACTAAAAGGCGTGGACCCTGAAACAGAACAAGAAGTTCTATTACAAACGCTACGAGAGCTTAACTGTAATGATATTGAGTTTATCGCCGTAAAACCTTTCAATACAGCTAGGACTAGACGGGAGAATCGTAAATGACCATTCTACCTGGTGCAGCTGGGCCCCGGTTGCAAAATTGGTGGACTTAGGAAAATCACTATCCTGAACCATCAAATTGTCGCATGAGACAAATTGAAAAAAGGCAGAGATATAATCCAATGTCTTCGCTGCCAAAGGTTCGGGCACTCAGCAGCAAACTGCGAAATGCAGTATCGATGCGTAAGATGCGGAGAGGACCACAGCGCAGAACAATGCACGTTAGGTAAAGAAAGGGTAGACGACAGATCTCCTCTAAAGTATGTAGTATGTAAGAGCTGTTGTGATTCGTAATTACAACTCCTTCACCTACCACCCATCCCGAATAACCACTTACCTAAAAACCCCCTAACCTATCCCATTCCATACCTACCTTTATCCATACTTATCCTTTTCCATCCCACATTTTCCTAGTCCAATTCTTATCTGCACCTACGATCTCCCATCCTACATAAATTCCCCTCCTAGAGGACCGCATGTGCAACAGGCTAAGTCTAAACCCAATCTGTCGCACATCGACCTAAGTACTGACCTTTTTATTAGCACGAAGATCGGGTTTGTACTCCAACATTACATGTATACTTGTGTGCAAACCTCGATCCGACACGATATAAAAAGCGCGGCCCATCTTAGTTTCGGGGCAGACAATCACGATCAGTCGCTGCAGCTGGCCGCAGCTAGCTTAAATAAAAATACCTAAACCAACAAAACTCCTCCTTTTTATTTCGGTCCGGAAGGTAAGTAAAAAATATATAAATATAATATTGTTGGGTACGGATACACTCCGGTACACCCAACAGAGCGAGGCACACCCCGCTAATTATCGAGGCTGTCCTAAATTCCGCGAAATACAGGAAAAAAGTTTTCACAGTTACGTGCGTCCGCCGCCCCATCAATTAATCATTTTGTAATGTTAACATAATTTGTTTAAAGTGGTGTGATGGTAAGGTGGTGGAGGAGTTGCACGATCCAGAAGTGAGTTTTTGAACACGCCCCGATTCGGGTATGGATCCTGCAGTTCTTCGAGTTCGAATTCGGTTTTCGAAGTGGACGTGAATGGGGAGCGAGAGAGACAGAGGGTCAATGTTTGTTGAATACGGTTTTGAATTCCGTTGTTGACGGTTTTTTTTGATGACTGATCAGAGAACGGTTGGTTAGCGGCAGAAGCAAGAAAGAACAAAGAAATTTTTTGTCCCATGTTAATTTTTGGTTTTGTCAGAAAACAAAATAAATGTAAAAGAAAAGGATATTAAAGACGGAAAAAAGTAAAAAGTAATTTTTTTCAAAGAAGAGAAATGTGTTTCTAATGTAACAATAAAGTGCTATAAAAAGTCTTTTGTCCGTCGTGTTCGTATGGTGTTAGTCGAATACAGTGCTGCACCAGGGAATAATTTCTCAAAGTAAAAAGTTCTTCCTTTTCCAAATTGAACGGGCGCCAAACGGAATACCGGCAGACGGGGACACCACAGACAGGATTGTGTCTGGGTACTTAACTGGGAGCGAGAACGCAACAAGGCACGGGAACGATGGCCCAACCACTGTATAATCCAAGGAATTGATGATCGAGGAATGAGAGGGCTGCTGCACTGACCTAAGCCGAACACAACAAGATACATGAGCTAGTCACCACGAGGGAGGAATCAGGTAACCACTATAACTTTATGTTAAATATCAAAATTTTTGTGGTTGTATACACTACAACTGGCGCTGCGGACAAACCTTCCGGGGGACCACGGCAGGTTTGATTATTTGATCTTTCTTGTCAACGAGGCGATTGAAGTTATTCAGCGGCACCAAATAGTCAATACCGGTGCCCCATCGTGCTTTGGATGAAGGTGTAGAGTAGCAGGCATCGAAGAAATTTATATATGTATTTTTTTTTCCTTTTCTTCTTCTTTTTCTTTATATTTGTAAATTAATGGATACTGTTTTTTAATTATTTTTGTTTATTTATTTATTTCTAATGTTGAGGCGAATTGTGTTAAAATTGCAGTAGAAGTGTTTTGATATTAGCTTTAAGTTAGTGCTAATTTGATTATTGATTGTTTGCGTTGAGTCGCCTATGTTGATGGGAGATTTTCTTTTTTTTACTTGCTTTTCTTTCTCATGAGAATAGTGGAATATTAATTGATTTTTTGGAGTTGTGATTTTGTCTTCCTCCCTTACTGACTACGCGTTGAGTTCGTGGTTCGATTGTTTTCCTTTCTTCCCCCCTTCTCTCTCTCTCTCTCTTCTCGTGTGGTGTAGTGGTCATTTGTGTTGTGCGGTCTTTCGCGCGGTCTGCAGTTTTGTAGCTGCGAGTAGAGTGGTTGTCCCCCTTCGGGGGTGTTTGTTTGTCTATTCTAGAAACCATGTCCTGTACGGTTCTCCTTGTTGTTTTTCGCGTCCCCTCGACTCGTGTGCGATCTTTAGCAGTCGGAAAATTTCGAAATAGAACGTTGATCGGAACAGACATTTTGGGTTTGTGTCCGATATACGGCCGGCTCGTGTACGGATTGGTTCTGTCGCGTTCGGGGTGGTTCTCTGTTTGGATCCCGAGCGTTGTGTTTGTTGCTGTGTTTCTGTCGCGTTCGGGGTGGTTCTCTTGTTGGATCTCGGAGTTGGACTGTGTTTCCTACCACTAATTTTGTAGTTTTTCCCCGGTTTTACTGTTGGCCATAGGGTTTGTTGGGTTTCCGATTTTGGTCTTGGGATCGTCAATCTTAGGTTTGCAAAAAGGTCCTATAAATGCAGACTAGGCAGCGGCAAAGAGGTGTCCGAGAGGGCACCCCTGCCCGGGTACGGCCCGAGGCATTTCCCGAGCCGCCGGTTGACGAGGTGGATCCGGAGGCATTCCATGATTCGCGGGACGAATTTGTGGACGACCGATCGCCAACGCGCCCCCCTTCCACCGCCAGTAAACAGACTGTTGGGAGCATGGAGGACACGCCGATGCCCTCATATTTTAAACTGGGCCCACAACCATGTCCTGTACGGACCATGTTGGGCACTGATAGGGTTTTCGACCTCGTGTCGAAGGCGGTCCCCATGTTTTCGGGACAGGAAGGCCCGGATACAGCTGAGAGACTCTCTTCGTTTCTCAAGGGCTGTAGAAGGACCTTGGATGGGCTGGCAGTGGAAGAGGAACATACCTTCCTCCGGTGGCTGCCCTTTAGGCTGAGCGGCGAGGCCTATAGAATGTTCGAGGAGAGACCACGGAAGCGGAACAGCGTCTCAGAGAGGCCTACGAACCCCGGGTGTCGTATGAGGAGTTGTGTGCACAACTCTCCAAAATGCGACAACTTCCTTCCGAGGATGCCACAAGTTTCGTTTCCCGAGTGAAGCTTTAATAGTAAAGAAAAAAAACTTACGAACTAACTTAAGAAATAGGATTACAAAAAATTACATTCGAATAAGTAAGAAGATAAAAAGGTGGGAAGGTGGCTGTGCACGTGATGGGTTGGCGAAGACCGGGTAGTAGGATAAAGGGGCGGGGTGATAGGAATGTATACGGGTAGTAAAAGTGTAGATAGTGGGTGGGGGAAGGTCACGAGGGGAAAGACAGAAGACGACGTTTGAGAGCAATAGAAGTGAGGTAGAAATCGAAGGAGGTGGGGTAAGAGTTTGCCTGCTTAAGCATACGTGAAATTGGTTCATTACAACCGTAGGAAGTGTGGTGGGAGGGCAGATAGAAGAGACGAGGGTTTCGTAGGTTGCGGGGGTTGGTGTTGAGTGCGATGGCGGAAAGCAAGCTAGGGCAGTTGATTGTGCCGGAGAGGAGACGGTGGATAAAGAGGATATCGGCAAGAGTTCTGCGTTCCTCAAGTGTACTGAGGTTGATCAAATGGAGCCGGCTTGTGTATGGGGGAAGAATCCGAGGATTCTCCCAGTTCAGTCCACGGAGGGCAAAGCGCAGAAACCGACGTTGCACGCTCTCGATTCTGCGGATATGGGACGAGCAATGTGGAGACCAGACCTGACTGGCGTATTCAAGAAGGGGGCGGACGAAGGCAATGTAGAGGGAACGGGAAACGTAAGGATTAGAGAATTCCTTAGACCAGCGTTTCACAAACCCTAGGGCGGAGTTGGCCTTAAGAATGATATCGTCGATATGTGGGATGAAGCTGAGCTCCCTGTCAAATAAGATTCCGAGGTCACGTATTGAGGATACGTATGAGATCTGCTGGTTAAGCAGGAAGTAAGGGCGAGGAGGTGGGGGTGGACGTTTGTGGGAGAAGGTAATGGAGTGACATTTGGCAACATTGAGATCAAGGCAGTTATTACGACACCAGGTTGAGAAGCTGTCGAGGTCCTGTTGGAGGAGTGAGGAGTCGAGGGGAGAGATGATTGTTTTGTAGAGTTTGGTGTCGTCCGCATAGAGGGATATGGATGAGTGTTTAATAACAGAGTCGACATCATTGATGGTTAGGATAAAAAGGAGGGGGCCTAGATGACTTCCTTGCGGAACCCCAGAGGTGGGAAAAAAAGGATCGGAAAGGGAGGATCTGAATTTGACACGGTAGGATCGGTCTTTCAGATAAGAAGATAACCATTTGATCAATAGGGGTTCGAAGCCTAGGGAGGACAGCTTGAAAAGGATGAGATTATAGGAGATTTTGTCAAATGCCTTGCTGAAATCGGTGGTGATAACATCAACTTCGTTGCCATTCTCTAAGGCACGGAGAGTATGGGATGAGAACTCAATCAGATTGGTTGTGGTCGACCTACCCGAAAGGAAACCGTGCTGGTTGGGTGAGATGATGGATTTACAACTAAAAGATAACGCATTGTACAGAAGCCCTTCGAACAGTTTGGGGATATGAGATAGTTTGGCGATGGGTCGGTAGTTGCTGATATCATTTTTAGGTCCCTTTTTATGTATGGGGGTGACATAGGAGGATTTCCATATACTAGGGAAGGTCCCTTGAGATAGAGATAGGTTGAAAATCTTTGATATCGGGAGATGTTGCAGTTCCGCAACATACATACCAGCGTATACCAGTCGGAAAAAAACATACCACACGGAGCGCCACCTATTGCCGAATAGACAAAGCAAAATGGTCTATTCATGTGACGTTTTCCGTGGTACTGTTTTCACGCGGTGCTGGTTGTACTGTTTTTCTGACAGTATGTTTCTAACGTTGTAAAATCGAACGTATATACGGTGCTTGTTTTTTGAGTTGATTGCTTAAGAAATGTAAAAAAGAAGAGTGAAATTGTTGCTGCTCGGTGACCTTTTTTGTGTAACAAATAAAAGTAGTCCAAAATTAATGCTCAGTGTTTTCCTTCCCTTTTATATTGTTCGCTGTTTTGGAATACAATCAACATTGGTTTATTTTGCTGTTCCCAGTTGGCGAACCATCTGCAACGATTGGAGTTGCGGTTCCCAGCTGGCGAAACATTTGGTCCTTCGAGGCGGATCGTAGCATCCGCAACCAGAAGAAGCTCATCGAAATCACAACCACCAGAGAAGGAACCAACCCTCAAGTACATTGGCCAGCGGTAGACCAAACGTGTTCTGCAGAGGATTGAAGTCGGATTTCATCATTCATCAGGAGCATCAGTCTGTTTCAAAGACGATCTTGTTGGCGTGATCCTGTTGGCAGATTTGTGACCAGGTAGGTGGCAATTTATAATTTGTATTGATTAATTTTGATCCGAATTGGATCGTAACATAAGAAAGTGGTGTGGTGTGTTTAAAAGTGACTACAGCGGCGGTCGTAATTTGCGATATATCAGTGTTATCGGTGGATGCAAGGCAGACATCATCTTTATTAATTTCTATTTCATCATTTATTAATTTCGATTTTAACTTCGGAGTGTATTTGGCTGTGTTAAATAATAGTATACATAGGACAAAACATTCTTTTTTAATAAAATAAAATAAATTTGTACAATAACCTATTCACGATCGTACTGGGCAAGACATCTTTCCCCTTTAATCCGGAGCTGAGTCTGGCTTCGGAGGTACGAAGCGCTAAAAACAAATTTGCATTACCAAGGACTTCGCAAACAACGAACAATCCAGGGTGAGATTCTGGGAACAGTGGACAACCAATATAGCTGATTAAGCTATAACATTAAAGAAGCAGAAGAAAGCGTACAATTGAGATGCAGAACAAAACTTTTATTTCTCTTCTTCAGTTAATTAATTGTTTTTGGTAATCAGCGAAATAAATAATAGCACGAAATAGTTTCTGTTTCATTTTCTAAATTCTACAATTATAACGACAAGCTAAACAATTTCGTTCGAAAGGATAAGAATTCTACCATACAATAATCAATTTATCACATACAGTCCACTTTTCAAAATTCGGAGTTGTTCATTCGTCAATCCAAGGCTGTTTATTGGTCTACAATCTACAAAATAAATTTCAGGTAGATCTGTAGAAATCGTTCCAGCGATCTCAGCATTTTTGGCTGCTGACATTCCTCTATTCAATTTGTCAACGGCGTTGCAAATACTTTACGACACACGTGGTTCATTTTAGAAGTTGAGTCGTCAACAGAACAATTCACGACAACCTTTTACGGATTTCATCCGGGCTACATTTCCACAGAACATAATGAGCAAGCAAAGAACGGCAAACCTGATCGACTGTTTGCAGAACATTGCAAGCGAATTAACCGCCGATCATGACGCATACTTGGCCTTGGATCATTCAGCCAAGTCTATGCACATGGTTGAGGCGCGGTTAAGGAACCTGGAGCAAGCGTTCGAAGACGCAAGGGGGCTTCATCAGAAGATAATCGCCGCTCCAAGTGATGAAGCCAAGGTGAAATATATGGAGGAATTGACTTTCCATCAGCTCAAGGAATTGTACTACAGCTATTCCTCTGAGCTGAAGGCACAGTTACCCCACATAGAGTCCCAATCACTATTGCACAACTCACTCAACGGCTCCATGGGAGGAACAAAGTCGCCAACGACAGAATTAAAGCTTCCCCCCATCAAGATACCAACCTTCTCCGGCTCCTATCAAACTTGGCCGGAGTTTAAAAGTTTATTTGAGAGCCTAATCATCAGGAACACCACCATCTCTGATGTGCACCGGCTGCACTACCTCAAGGCGAACTTGAGTGGAGATGCGGAACGTTTGCTTCGAAATACGGCAATAGTGGATGGCAACTTCGAATCAGCATGGGCAACCCTGGTCAAAAGATACCAAAACCTGCGGTTGCTCAAGGATAACCAGTTCAGCCTACTTTTCAATCAGTCTGCACTCACGTATGAGTCGGCTGCCGGAATCAAGGCACTGGTAGACACCACCAACGAGGCCAAGCAATCTCTTCAAAACCTTGGAGTCTCAGTTACATCATGGGAAGATGTTCTGATTTACCACACGGTTCAGAAACTTCCCCCCAATACGCGCAGTTTATGGGAATCGCATATTGCATCGTATGTCGACTATCCAGCGTATGATGTGCTGGAGGATTTCTTGCTTACGAGGGCAAGAGCCTTGGATATCATGGAACAAACGACGTCCAGTGTTCCTCACGGGAAGACCAGGGGAACACCCGCTACAGTTCGTGCCCACAATACAACCGTCGACAGGTGTTTAATGTGCTCGGGTACACACTCGCTCCGCAAGTGTTACAATTTCCAGGCTCTAAGTCCTTACAAGAGACGAGAGTTAGTATACAAGCGCCTCTGGTGTGTCAACTGCCTGTCGAATACGCACAGGATTCAAGAGTGCACGGGCAAGTTTACTTGTATACATTGTAAACAAAAACATCATTCGTTGCTGCACCCAGACGATATACGCCCGTCCATACCAAAGAATGACTCAGCTTCGGTGACGACTCCAGCTGGCACATCTGCTGCCCAAATTCATCAGGCACAATCAACGGAGAATTCGGCGGGCTCCACCAGAAGAACCTCAACATTCAACGCCTGCGTCGTCGAAAACAGCAATGTTCAAACTATTCTGTTGGCTACAGCTCTCGTGAAAGTCTATCCGACCACGGGACAGCCTTTAGTGCTGCGAGCTCTCCTGGACCCTGGATCGGAAGCATCCTTCATTACTGAGTCAGCATCACGGACATTGAGGCTCAAAGAAGAGAGTGGCAACATGTCCATCTATGGCATCGGAGACAAAAGGATAAGTGCATCATCGAAAAGGGTATCACTCATCATCCAATCCAAAGTCAACGAAACCTTCGCATTATCGATTCAAGCCTTTGTTTTGCCCAAAGTCACCGCGGTACGTCCCAGGCGCAAGCTACAATGCAGGAGCTGGGACCATCTAAAGGGTATCGAGCTGGCTGATCCTACTTGTTATAGGCCAGGCAAAATCGACATCCTTCTTGGGGGCGATGTTTATTCGGCGCTCCTTCTTGATGGAGTGATCAAAGGAGCGCCCGGCGCCCCTATGGCACAACGCACCGAATTAGGATGGGTGCTCTCCGGAGGCATCTCTAACAATCAGTCGTCGGTAACATCCTTTCACATAAGGATGAAAACGACTAACCTGAACGCTCGATTATCAAGATTCGGGGAAGTAGAGGAGGTGAAACAAAGAAAGATGCTTTCTCCCTTCGGGAAATTACCTCATCCAGCAGGGCGTTATCCAGTTCATCCTAGTGCTCAGCAGATTATTCTTCCTGCTAGCAGCCTGACTACGCAACCTCTCCGGTTCATTCAAGTGCCCGCTTTGGTTCAGCAGGATCTGAACAACAGTGCACACCCTGATTGGCATTATATGCGGTCACAGCACCCGCAACAACAATCGCAGCAGCAGCATGCACCTTATGATGAAAGGCATCATGAAGATGATGGTGCTCCACAGACACTGACTGCACCTTCTGACCGTAGTCCAGGTTCATCTGATAGGAATCA